>JAMPIV010007617.1:0-105000 GCA_024509875.1 Oreohelix idahoensis | reverse complement strand
AGGTGTAGGTAGTATAAATGACACACAACAAATACCAACATTATATACCTGCTGTAAGCCTATTTTCCTACCAGTATAATCATGCTTACCCTCTAATATTTAAACAGGCCAGGTTTTTACTCGACTAGTGACGCAGTCTGCCAGGTCAATGCACGCAGGTAAGCAATAAATCAAGGTTGACAGCTTCTCTTCCTCAGTCGGTCGTATCTGGCTTTGTGTTGGTGTTGTGTGATTATGCATAAAATCCGCCCGTATATATAGGTAGATGTGGTAACTTTTACTGCTAAAGGAACGCTTGCTGATTGGCTGTATGCGGTTTCGTACATGCTCCGTACCATCCTTGACCGAAACGAGTCCCAGAAAAACACGGCTTATGGCTATATTCATTCTGTTTTCCGCCATATTGGGTGACAAGATGGCCGCAACCGACATCCGAAAAACAGGGCTTAAGTTTTTCCCTGGCGTAATTTCGTGTAATTTATTCTGGCTCAGCGACTGTACGTAGATTGGCTGTGGCAAATTTGTATCCCGAGATAATTATTAAACTAAGAAGTGAGTTTACACACACTCAATTCACGACACCGCAGCAAAGTTTTTCCATTTATTGTTGTTTCCGTAACGTGCGATTTTTTTACATAGTCAGGGATAATGTAGCTTTAGCCATTCCTATTCTCTTCTTGATTTCTGGTTCACATCTGTCATCTTCGGTTATTATAAGTAGTATATCATGCAAGTTTCGATTATTGTTTCGGAGGATGCGCGCGCCAGGTTGGTCTTTTCAACTTCAATATACGAACAACATCGCAACTCCCTATCGTTTTTTTAACATAAAAAGAATAGTTGACTCTGACAATGTCACCACTTCACCTCTTTCCATCTAAAAATATCTCTCTTCCATTATGTGCCCTTTTGACAGCTGCAAGAATTATTTGAATTGTCAAGTAATGACAACAGGAAAAATATTTAGTGGAAAAATTTGTAATGAAAAGTTTGGAAAACTGCAAGAAATGTTTAAAGAAATATTAAAAGAAGTATTTGACAGCTGCAAGAAATATTGGCAACCGGATTAGTCATTTGATGAAATATGTGAATCCAGCAAGAACTATTTGAAGAAATATAACAAGAAATATTTGGCAACTGCATGAAACATTCGAAGAAATATTTAATAACTGGAAGAAACATTTTACAATAAATATTTTAAGAAATTTTTTATAAATGCAAGAAATATTTGAAGAAATATTTGACAACTGGAAGAAACACTTGAAGAAACATTTAAAGAAATATCTGAAGAAATATTTGTCAACTAGACAAAAACCATTTGAAGAAATATTTGACAACTTGAAAAAAACGTTTGACGAAATATTTGACAACTGGAAAAAACATTTGAAGAAAAATTTGACAACTGGAAAAAACATTTGAAGAAATATTTGTCAACTAGAAATAAACATTTGAAGAAATATTTTACAACTGGAAGAAACGTTTGAAGAAATATTTGACAACTGGAAAAACATTTGAAGAAATATTTGACAAGTAGAAAAAAAAACGTTTAAAGAAATATTTGACAACTTGAAAAAAAAACATTTGAAGAAATACTTGGCAACTGGAAGAAACATTTGAAGAAATATTTGTCAACTGGAAAAAACATTTGAAGAAATGTTTTCCAACTTGAAAAAACGTTTGAAGAAATATTTGACAACTGGAAAAAAACATTTGAAGAAATATTTGACTACTGGAAAAAAACATTTGCATAAGTATTTTGCAACTTGAAAAAAACGTTTGAAGAAATATTTGACAACTGGAAAAAAAACTTTTTCATAAATATTTGACAACTGTAAGAAACATTTGCATAAATATTTGACAACTGTAAAAAATATTTGACAACTGTAAGAAATATTTGACATTTGTAAGAAACATTTGCATTAATATTTGACAACTGTAAGAAACATTTGACTCATGCAAGAAACGTTTATAGAAATATTTGACAACTAGAAAAAAATTTTTGAATAAATATTTTACAACTAGAGAAAAACATTTGAAGAAATATTTTACATCTTGAAAAACGTTTGCATAAATATTTGACAACTGTAAGAAATATTTGACAACTGAAAGAAATATCTGACAACTGTAAGAAACATTTGACACTGTCGTGAAACATTCTAAATCCACATAACTAAATTAAAAAGTAAATGTAAATCCTAACAAATTAATTCAATAAAAGGAAAGAAGAATGGTAAAAGACCAGTACTGTCACAATGGCGTAAACCTGTGTCGTGGAATGCCATAATGACTGAACCCGAGATCCCCTTTTTCTACTTCGTCTGCATATTGTAACGCTTTCACGTTTGCTAGTAAAGCCTACTGCATAAACTACACGCGGTTCAAAAAAAAAAAAAAAAGTGTACTGTATTTCTTAGAAAACCTTGAGATACGCACACTGCTTAATGACCTAGATTAATACTAGCATTAATGTCATTATATACACTGCGTAACCTAAAAGACAGACGGACTTTGAGAGAGAGAGAGAGAGAGAGAGAGAGAGAGGGCTGAACGGAGGAACACATGCAATACTACCACAGTCTCGCGATTAATAGTAACGCCAATTCCACGCGTAAGGCATGAAGCACTAACTTTTTTTCAAATAAACAGTGACAAAAAACACTACCAATACGAGGTTAGGTTTTAAAAAAACATGGTTAATGCTTATCAGGAAACATGACACAATACTGTTTTACGTCTGAAATCCTGACTTTAGCCTGACAGTACAGAAGACACCCCATCGTATAGGAGTGAACGGGTGGTAGAAGAAAATACATATTTTGAACGCAGCCACTTAGCTCCATTAAATTTATATATTTGGGTTCCTTAGGACTTGCTGACAAAGAATATGTTAAGTGTTACGCAAATAGTCTAGTAATTAACAAATTATAGCCAAAATAAAATAGTGAGGTTGTCTGACAGCACCAGATCATATTTGCTCAGTGGCATGTTTTAAAACCACTATTTTACGGGAAATAGGCCAACAAGTTAAATCCGATTTGATTGGCTAGAATAATATGTAAGGCTAAACATGATTAGTCGATTGCAAATACTATTTTTGGTTGTTAATAGAAACGATAGAAAGGGTACATTTTTTTCAAAAGCTTTTGTAAACATGGTCCCATTGGCTAGACCATTTAATATAGTCAATTAGGAGCGTCAGTTCAGTGCCACTTTTTGAAAATCCAATTTGTAAAAGCAAATGCGTTGAGATCCAGCTCATATTTTTCTAAATAAAAGCCTGGGACAGAGGCAAATTGGAATTGTGCCATAACTCATCGCTAGTCAACGTATTTGTTTAATATTTCCATGAATTGTGGTAAGCTAGAAATATTTGATATCTTTTAGATGAAAATTGAATGTGAATTGATAAATTTATGTCTGTATGTGTGTGGTTCAGTAGCAAACATGAGGAAAAGCCTAGATATTGCTCCCCCATGAATAAAACTTGTCGGAGAGGAGTATAACTGCATGGGATTGCCAAATAGTACTATGACACCTATCTTATTGAATAGAGGGAAATAATGCTGAAATTGCAGAGGCGTTGTAACCATTAGGGAGAGGAATACTGGTGTATACTGTTACATGAGAAGCTAGCAGTTGGCCTACCGCGCTGAACTCGGTGTTTGTTATGTATTGTGCTTCAGTGTGGAAATAGATTATAAATTAGTTCTGAAGTAGGAGGTACAACCTTCTTGTTTCAGGGACCGTGGTACGAAACTATTAAAGCAGCACCTGGTCTGAGTTTGCTGAATCCAGAGGCTGACAGCATACTCCTTGGTCAAGATAGCGACCAGTGTTGTTTCTCAAGTATACGGTGAAGCAAGCGAGCGGAGGAGACTGTTTCCTGCCGCCCACACAGAAGTTAAGATTCGTTGGCCAGAGCAGCTCAATCTTGTGTACCCCCCCCGCTCCCCCCTCAAAATGTGACTGTATATTAAATAAAGAGGGACACTTATTTGGTTCAAATGACAGGAAATGTGAACATTTCCAATACTATTTCCACCAGACACAAACACTTGAAGTCATGATGACAAACAATCACCTAGCTTGAAAAAGCCAGTATTACCTCATAGTACTACATCACAACTTACACACATATTGTAATAATAATAATAATATATGTCAATACAAAGATCATATCTATAAATTGTGTACATAAACCTGTAATTACATTTGATTGTGATTCCTGGTTCACTTTGTAGTTGAATCAGGATATCTATTATTGAAAGGAATTAATACATATTTTAAAAGTTACACTTGACTCATTAAGATAGTCTTATAGAGTGTTCTATGTATGTGAGTGTCACAGTGTTGTAAAGTATTGTATATTAAATTAAATTGTTTTTCTGTCTGTTGGTTGTGGTGAACATACACTTCATCCCTATCATACCCTAGACATTCAACGTAGTCATCACAATATTCCAGAATAATTCTGACTGAGGTCTAAAATGTGGTAGCAAAGTAAGGTCATCTGTAATACACCACACTTATTAGATACAGATACCTTCACAGCTGATCTCAGCCAGTACACTAAGTCCCCTATAATTATTTATAACATCCCACTTTACCACAGACACATGCAAGAAATATTCAAAGAAATATTTGGCCTGTGCAAAAATAACAAAATTAAAAACAGGTTAATAGATATTTACGTACAGGTTGGAACATTTGAGCAGGACTGGGAGAACATTTTGGGACCATCTTTGCTGATTGGAAGAAAAGTTTTCACTAAAGTTTGAAAGGTGCAGGACAAAAAAAAGTAGATAATCGTTTGATAACTAGAACAAATACTTAGTTACATTTATTTAATGTACTAAATTTCCGTGGTCGCCCCTTTTCTTTCTCTGCTATCAAGCAGATACTTTGTACTTTTAAATCATCTTACACTCCTCTCAGTGATAATTCGTCATGAACCCAGATGGACCGGTCAGCGACCGAGCGTTGGGTTTACCTAAGGCGTGCCGGGCGATAAATTACCCGTCTGTGGACAGATTACAGACACGCACTTATCAGTCGGACACACCTGAGCGGAAATGTTGTAATAGTCCGGGCAGATGTAAGAAGCTATTTGTAAACATTGAAGAGAGAGGATCGGATGTTTTCATTCCCTATTTGGGAGACATGCCATCTGCAGTAACGCGCAGAAATTTCCAGACTGGACCGTAGAATTGCTTCGAGCTTGATATAAATGGACCATTTAGAAATTAATATTTTTGTAATAAGCCTATAGGTACAAATATATATATATCCATACTGTCTGTTAAATTGTTTGTAGTCCGTAAATTAGGGGGAAAGCTGTAATATTTTGAAATAGCAAAGAATGTTTTCCATTGTAACATTAAGAACGCTTCGTGTGTTCAAAGAGAGCTACCTATGAAAATAACAATTTATTATTTTAACGTCCCTTAATATTAAAGTGGAAATAATTGTATAACCAATGTTGCACGGGGCATTAATTAGGCATACTTGTAATTTTAATACACGTACATCCTAAAGAAACTTTCTTTAAACTACAAAAAGATATGTGTCACAGCAATATTAAACGTATTTCGTTGTTTATAAATTTACAATAATTATTAATTTTTTCCCCACTTTAACTTTTAGCAATTAAAATATTTTTAAATATTATTGTTAAATATTACTTCACTGTGAAATCTTACGATATTAAGGAGAAGGCATGGACCTGCAGCCGAAAATCTGTTATCGCTTCTCGGCCTTTTGGCTAAGATCAAAGTGTAAAACAGTTTGTAATAGCTGTGGCGAGGTGAAATTATTTGATAAGAGAACCCCTGGGTACTAGAATACGAAGATAGGGGGATGGTATCTGTATGTCGTAACACCTACCACTGTTTCGGCGAGTGCGATAAGCCAGCACGAACGGACTCACCAACCATCAATACACCTTAGACAAACACACTTTTTTGGAGGTTCTCACTACACAACAAGCGCAGGGCGGGACAAATGTGGAATTTAAACCGCATGGTGCATCTGTCTATACATACCTGAAGCCGTTCGATCCTCTATGCTAACGGAATTTTATAAAAGTATACGATCAATAGTTTCCTCCCGAAGTTTCGCACCGACCATCGATCGGGTTTCATAACTAGCGGTAAAAGAACGTGTTTGAACTTTATTAAAAATAAATGAAAATGTTCTCGACATTGTTCCAGTTACAGTACAGCGACGCGACACTAAGGACTGTCTAGTTGACGCCATAATCTAGTCTGCATATGACATATATCTCTACGGAGCCTCGTTGTGTTCAATAAAACTGTCTATTTGGAATTGTCCAGCCTGGCCATTGACAGTATCTTTTATGTTGGAGAATACGGCTGTGTGCGGGGTCACTTAAACACCACTAGATGGACATTGCCCTGAGTAGACTTATTACTCATGCTATAATATAAATAATAAAGAACACTACCCCCTGGACCAAATCTTGTATCAATATGTAGTTACATACACCCAACAACGGAAATTCCCTGTCATATTTTTACATAAAAGAATAGTTGATTGCGATAATTACACCACTTCACTTCACCTCTCAACACCCTATATTCCCATCAATACCTACACACAAAAAACCAGACAAAACCAAAATCACCCACACCACACCACGCTCATTAGCAATCTTCCTCTATAAATTTTATCAATTTTTTATATTTTCCTCTTTATCTCAAGTGTGCTGGATTTTATCGAGTTTTTGACGTCATTTTTCCTCACGCCAACACACACCTATGAGTCATCATCAATACCCCCCGCGCGCTCTCCATTAAAAAACCCCACCGACCACCTAACGACAACTTACATTGTTTTTTTTTTCTCTCACCCCTATATTATCATCAATACCTACACACCAAACACCAGACAAAAACAAAATCAACACCACACCACACCCTGGCTGCCAGCTACACCCCAACCCACACCCATGAGTCATCACCTCGCCAGCCAAAGTCAATAACCCTCGCATTCTCCATTAACACCACCCACCGAACAGATAACGCCAGTAATTAACTACAACCTACCTACTTATCGCCCCTGACCAACCTGATCGAACTTATCAATTTTTATATTTTCCTCTTTAGCTCAAGAGTGCAGGATTTTATCGAGTTTTTGCCGGCGCCCCGCTACACCCCAACACAACCATGAGTCATCACCCCCGCCCCAATATTCCATAGACAATTACCCGGACGATGTCTATAAACAACCACCACATAACCAGAAGCAAAGAGCTACAAAGCGTCGGAAACTAGAGATTTAGATTGATATTTCGTATTCTTTTAAAAGAGATCATTAACTATATTTATTACAACTGTATTAAAAAGCCTTGGCCTTTGTATAAATGTTGTCTACATGTTGTAAAATATATATTGTATGTATGTTGTATATATATATATATATATATATATATATATATATATATATATATATATATATATATATATATATATATATATATATATATATATATATATATATATATATATATATATATATATATATATTTGTAGCGGGAGGTTATTTAAAATTATTTATCTATGTAAGAATCCAGGTATCTCATATGCTTCCATGATAGTATGCCAGCAAAGAGTTCTGGTCTTACAAATAATACCCCAGTCTTAGAAATAAGCACTGGTGTAAGGATATCATAGAAATAGTCAGACTCTGAAAACCCTGGCCAGTTGGTAAGAAGTTGTACCAGGATTTAAGGTGTCTCCTCTCTGTGACTATCTTATGATTTCTTA
The DNA here is from genome assembly GCA_024509875.1 of Oreohelix idahoensis. Classification (NCBI taxonomy): domain Eukaryota; kingdom Metazoa; phylum Mollusca; class Gastropoda; order Stylommatophora; family Oreohelicidae; genus Oreohelix; species Oreohelix idahoensis. Next base: position 97,216 of record JAMPIV010007617.1, on the reverse strand, counting down.
TTTTCTAGGGGATAATTAAAATGAACATTCACTGTAACCACAAATGTAAGAAGTGAATAATTCCTCAGGTACAGTTAAAATAGTTTAATATTTACACTAATATTCTATTTCTGCTAGTTGGAAAAGAGCATTAAAATATATAAAAAAATATTCACACAATTACTATTATTGTCTGTTTAGACTTCAAGATCTTGAATAATAAATTTATTGAAAACTGGAATCACTTTAACTGTATCACTGTTCTTAGTCCTCTGACTTTACACATTACTGTCCTCATTTGACTGTATTCCCTAATGGTTGACTACTGTTGTAGATTTGTTTTATCTCACAACTATTGCTGTTTGTTTCATATATTTTGGTGGTCAGTGTCCTAAGTGACACTTATCTGAAAATCTGGATACTGCTGTCGCGGCACTGTCCGTTGTATATATCAGTATTGGTAGACCCAGCACTAGGGATGCCAATGACCAGTTGAAGTTCACTCTTTGGGGTCCTGCATTTTTGTGGGATTGCCTCTGATGAACAACACAGGCTTCTGATACTTGACAGTCTGGTTTGAGTTATTTCATGGAACCTGAAACATCATATCAGCCGTGGCTAGTATCTGGCTAGACTTGTATCTGACTAGCACAGATGTCAGACCAGTCAGTCATCAGATGTCACCGTTATACAATCATAGTAAGTAAGGACATCATTTCAGTGATACAGAAGTATTAACATTTCAATTAATTGTAACTGACTAGCGCATAAGTCAGACTAGTCAGTCATCAGATGTCAAAGTTATACAGTCATAGTAAGTAACATCATTTCAATGATACAGAATTAATATTAACATTATCAGTAATAAACATCATCTGGTTTATTCCGCTCCTGTACATCCTTTACTTATTTATAACATGATCTTTCCAAACCATATCAAGTACAAATTTAAATATTGATGCCATTCCTAGCATCTACACAAAATTAATACACAATTAGATAAAGTGAGTGCCCGACTGACCAAACGATCAGGTAGCTTTCTTCAGTAGTACAACTACATAGTTCTTGAATTGAAGCCTGGCTATGGAACACTCCAATTTACCAGCTGTAAATGGGGACTCAATTGTGCGCTCGAACTAGGGAAGGAAAAAGCAGCAAGGAAGGGAACTAGTCACCTAACCTCGTAAAAGCGGTATCTTCCATGATGAAGCTTCTAACACTTCATTTGCCTATGACAATCTCTGCCGTGGGACTGCCTTTATCTTCGACGAGATACAGCATTTATTATGATAGATGTTATCTACATTTGGCTGTGGGGCTAGTTGTGATTAGTTTTTGTACAAGCAACAATCATCCACATAGCGCATGTTTAGACCATATTAAAAAATAACAATACATTATATCAATGAATATTCTACGTGCATATTTTGTGAAGTCTATACGAACCTGAAATAAAAAATATTATACACGGTAGGTATCATAATTTCGCTTACCCTCAGACTTCAGACACAGGACTGAAAATTTGTGGCGATCCGCTCACAATTCAGGTGGTACATGTATAGTGGCGAACTCTGCCTCTCAGTCTGTCTCAAACCTCTTTCGTTGTGTCGCCTTTTTTCCGCCCTTGCGTCTGATTATTTGGCTGTGATACCCTGTTCAACCAAAACCCATTGAAGGGTTATAAACGGTTATATTGGGGTATATAGGGTGTTATCGTCTTCGCTGGTATCTCGTTCGTAGTCCTGAAGGTGATTGGTCCTGAAAAGGACCACTAGCTGGCTGTCTGGATGCCTCTTTGTCCGTTTGTGGTGCCGTGTCGCGTTCATGGTGTTTTTTATGTCCTGCTTCACTTTCTGGCTTGTTTGGTTTTGTGCGTTTCTACGCTCCTAGTTTCTGTTGCTTTTGTCTTCTTGCTCTCTTGTATCTGTGACAGTGCTTTTTCAATTATCGTTGGTATTAGCTGTTCTAGCTTTTCTTCGATGATTTCTTCTACTGTTTGGTTGTTCGTTTTAGTTTCTCGCGTGCCGTTTGATGATATTTCCTCAATGGCTATTCTTTCTGGTTCTATTCTTTTGAGTATTTTTGTGTTTTCTTCTGTCAGCTCTGTCAGCTTCTTGACATCTGCTTCTACTTGCTGTTGGATTCTTTTCATTTCTTCCATCATGTGTTTTATATTCTGCATACCTATTGCATCTTCTCCACTGTCGGTTGTTTCTTCGGGGGCCTGCTTGCTTGTGTTTTCGATCTGCAGTTTCATCTTCAATTGTTTGACTTCAGCGGTCAGCTGGTGTAACTGACGTCTGTCAATCGTGCGTAGTTTTTCTGCAACATCTGCAGCCACTCTGTGTTTTGCCTCCTTGAAGGGGATGTTTTTGGAAACTGCCTGCTTCAGGATGCTCTTTTTCTCCTGGAACCTCGGGCAGCCTCGGTATCTAGCCCCGTGGTTTCCGAGGCAGTTTGCACAGGTGCGGTTTGAGTTTACTGCTTTGTAGTTGTGGTCCTCCTTCGCCTTGGGACAGTCGCGATATAGGTGGCCACTTGCACAATATCGACAGACTGCATCTCTCCTGCACGTTTTCTTTGTGTGTGAGAATTGCTGGCAGTTGGAACACTGCATCACCAGACGGATATATGCCTCTGTCCTCTTTGATGTCTCTTTGAGTTTCAGTTTTTCAGGTCTTGTCTCTCCTTCAATAGTAACTACCACCAGATTGGTATCTTTTCATTCCATGTCCTTAACCTCTCGACCTGTATGACCTGGGCACTTGTGTTTTCAGACTGAGGCAAACCTGGACTTCGCTAGCGGACCATTTTATGTCCACTCCTCTTAGCACCAATTTCTGTGTTGTCTTGTTGGTCTCCATCATTACTTTTATCTGGTGAGGCAGCATGAATTCTTTCTGTCATCAGTGAAGTTGTCTTATCAGTGTTGTTGAGCGAAAGCACGACTCCTTTTTCGTGCCTCCGTACCTTAGAGATGCTTCACCTGCCTGTTATTGTCTCTAGGATGCTGATCACTTTGTCTTCTGGTAGGGCCCTGAGTAAGGCCTCACCTCCAGACATCTGAGTGATCTTAACGCTCTTCTCCTGTATCTCAGCTGTGTTGCCTGTCTTGTTTGTCGCCTTTTAGTTAAATGCTCCGCTCTTTATAAGTCTCTGGGGGACGTATCGGAGAGCACTGATTTCACAGCTTAAGACTCGGGCTGAAATCCCTTTCCGAAACAGCGATTTCACCCGATCTGTGCGTTGCCTGAAACTTTCCCTGTCTCATCCTCGGCTTAAATATTATCCATACTGTTCCATCCTATCTTGTTTTATACAGCCGATATATCTCTATTATCCTATCCATGTAATTTCACAAACTGTTATATGTTGATTTTAGTATTTAGAACAGAAGTGGGTTTACAGGCTTTCAGCTTAACTGTGGACCGCCATAATACGCATATATCTCCGTGAATGCTAACTTCCTACTGTTTTTCCTTATGAACAGTTATACACAATCCTCTCCTGGACTACAAGGTGATATCCTTTTCACAAAGATTCCATTATGCTCTTATTTATCATCGCCGATTGCCAATGTCTCATCGACATTTTGTCGATACACCGCCATTTTGTAAGCGGCCGGCCCTGTGACAATCGATCGGTGAATGGTCTGTAAACTACATAAAGCCACGTTTGCAATGTATTGAAACCAATTTTGCGACTATATATATATGTGTGTGTGTATTGTATGTATGTTGTAACACCTGAATAAAGAAACATAACAACACACTGCTAAGTCATACACAGCACTTAAAATACCATCACAATACAACCAACCTACTAACCACGCCGCCATTATCGATCGGAGTATTTTACTATATAAAATGTCACGCGCATCCTCTGTTATCGATCGGTATATTTTACAATATAAAAGCCACGCACATCCTCCGGAATAATAATCGAAAATTGCATGATATACTACTATTATATGACAAAGATATGAGAAGCTCTTGACTTGTTCCAGGATTTTCACACTTATGCTTATCTTTAATGTGGACTTATCGTCTTCTTTGCTAATTATCATAGTTTTTGTTTTCTCAATATTAATGTCCGATCCATATTCATGACTTATACTGTTCACTTGCACTAGTTCTTGTAATTCCTGTTCACTTTCAGCCAACAACACGGTATCGTCTGCATATCTAAGGTTGCTTATTGACCTTCCACTGATGTTCAGCCTGGCATTTTGTTACGACATGTTTAATGATGTCGTCTGCTATAATTGGCAATGCGCATTTTTTTGTTGAGAGGTTTTTATGTAGAGTGGTTATTTTCATGCTTCACGATATTTGGTGAACGCAAATTGCATAGGTCGATTGTGACGCGGTGGCGTTGATATGGTCACGCTTGGTGACTAGTGTACTTGACCCTTTTTATGCTGACCGTCAAGCCATGAAGACGTGTATAATATCCTTACAGTGTTAGGCTTGCTAATTGCCTTATATATATGATAGTGAGATAAGAACATAGGGTCAGTCCAGATTATATTAATAAAGTGATGGAATTATAAGGTTAATGTATAACCAAATTACGGAAGGATCGTTGATCAGTTATGATCTATATATTGTGTCAAAACACACGAGTCTCATTACCGGCTGACTTGATAACGGCAGCGCGTGTACACAGCCATGATGTTCTGATGACAACTAAGTAACAGAAAAACTGACGGTCAAAGATGTTTTGTAATTGGACGACAATTGTAAGGTATTATTATGAACTGATTACCTGTGATGTATTCGTATTTTTCGTCAAATAAAAATGTATAACCCTTTGAACTCAAACCCGAGGACTTATCCACATCACTCATGTTAAGGTTGGTTCGTTATATGCCATTTATGGATTCTTATTCAAGCACGATGAAATCTCTTGCAGAGGAGATATTTATTCACAATACTAACAATGAGGTTCGCAAGGAACCAGAATGGTTGTCGGACGTTATACTAACCGGTGAGACAATCTAATACAGTGACCCTCAATCATATTGATATCAATGACAAACCACCCCTTATCAACTGGTGGCCAGATGTGGCTGTGAAATTTTATTTCACATTAAGAGAATAATCTACAAAGAAAATACCGGGCTTTCAAAATCTCCCTTCGAGCGAAACGGACAATTTTTCTACGCATGCACATGTGACGTCACGCCTTGGCAACAGTATAATCGTTAGCAATGGAATCCCGCAACTCAGCGGCATTGAAGAAAAGAATTCAAAACGCATCAACCAACGGAAGAAACTAAATCAAACAATCATCATTACTACATACGATCTCCTTAGTTCGTTGGCGAAGCTAGCACTGTAAAAGAAAAACATGTCGCGATTCCAAAATTTAAGTACTTGTTCGTACCTTACGCATAATAAGTCCATGTTGCTAACTTCATAGACATGTCTTGGAGGTCATTTTATGAATATTAAATGTTTTCTTAATATGTATTCATGTTGTAAAGTATATATCAGCGGGTTTGGTTGGAGAAGGAACTAAAACCTCTGTAATGTCGCGAAAAGCTGACCACAGAGATTTTAGTCGGTCTTAGGGATATATTGAATTTTTGCAATTGTGTACGGGAGACCCCTTAACAAATTAACCAGGGAAACGTTCTGCTCGACATTGCAATAATTTGATACTAAGTGTTTTAGTTTAAGACTCCACTTTTCTGTAGCCGTGTGGCCTACTACGCCACCCTTAGGATAGAAAGTACTTTAGCAAGTCAAATACATTAGGTACATGTATAGGCTAGTTAGTACTCACATCTAGTCACAAACCAATGACATCATTGGTCATGGTACTCATGAGTCCATGATGTCATTAAATCTTGTGTGGATTTTTCATACAAGATATACCGGAAAGTCCATAAACTGGAACTATGATTGGTCAACGTCCCTTGGTAATAATACATTTGGTAGAGAGATTTTGTAGTTAGTTGGTTTAGAGATTTAATTAACTGACTGTTGACCAAAAGACCAACCATTAGTTAGTTTCCGGTCAACGATTAAGAAAAGAATAACATCCGCCCAAGACTTGAAGAACAAGTGTATCTTTTGAGTCTGACTGAATGTATTTTGAGTACCAGTCGATGTTCCCAGTCATATTACTTCACAAGATATCCCATACTGAAATAAACATCTTGAAACGTATAATCGTTACTGATTTAAATCAATCCTGTGATGTGAGAACCTGTTGCTGTTTTGTAAAAGCTTAGATTAACTAACGGCCATCAAAGTTTCCTCTACCTATTACCACTATCAAGAACCTGTTGTTGGTTTATAAAAGCTCAGATTAACTAACGGCCATCAAAGCTTCCTCTACCTACTACCACTATCACGAGCTTCCTACTATACTCCTACCTTCCACAATCACGAACTAAACTGCCACATATTAAGAAACGTTTTGGTGCCCGTGACCTTTCACACATCAGAGATTGTCATTTTTGGTGTGGTACAGCTTGTGCATGATGGATCCAAATATGCAACAGCAGTTTGAAAATCAAATACAATTGCTCCAACAACAAAATCTGTTATTACAACAGCAGATACATGACGTGCAACAACAGCATGCGTTAAGTCAGCCATTGCAAGATAACGCTGAAGTTCCTAATAGTTATCTACAAGCTATTGCTACCACCCTTAGCTTGGTTACACAGAGTGCAAATCTGCACAACATCAATAACATTGTTAAGCCTTTTTGTGGCGATCCGTCCACTTTTCGGCAGTGGTTAAGTGACATTGAGAAATTTTCTTCATTGATTCCATCAGCCACTGATGCCGATCGCAAACGTGTTGCCTTCTTATCATCTCAGTCACTTGTCACTGACTATCTACGTCGCCGTGCACAGTTATTTCCAGACGAGACCTTCGCCTCTCTACAAAAGGAGCTCATCCGCCGTTACTCTTCCGTTAAGGATCACCAACATGCTTGGACTTTGGTTCGCGGACTCCATCAGGACCGTCACGAGTCGGTTCATTTTTTTGCCGATAGGTTGTTAAACCTTGCTGAAGATGTTTTAGTGGAACCTTCCTCTGCGTCTACTGATACGGAAAACCAACTTGTTGGCATTTTTATAGATGGTCTCCAGTCAGATGCTTTGAAACTCCATTTAATAAGGAAAGACCCACAGACAATCCTTGATGCCATTCAACTAGCAATAAATGAAGACAATGTGAAGAAACGGTTTGCAAATAGACTTGGGCGTGAACCTCGTGCACACGATCACACAGATGAAGAGCCAATGGACGTCAGTCATTACCGTCAGTCTTGGCAGCAACCATCCATGTTACAGCCGTGCGATACTCCATTGCAGGGATCTTATCGCCAACAGTTTGGCCAGCGCACTCGACACCGACATCACCCTTCTGCTCTACAAGTTCAACAAGTAGCTCCAGTTATTTGCTACTTTTGTGGTTTGGCCGGACACACATCAAAAAGTTGTGTGCAGAATCAACATAATCTTAACAGGACCTTGAACCACGCTAGATCACAACCTCAATACCCGGTGAATAAGCAACGTCAGCTGCACCAGATCTCATGGTTACCATCCAACCCCATACAACCACCTCGTGTCCCTCCACGTTCATTCAACCGTGGACAGTTCCACCCCCAGCCTCTTATGGACCAGGGAAACCATTCCGCCACTCGGTAGATAGGATCGCGTCGTGTGGCTTTAACCCACCTCTTTTGGGCACTAGATCCTCTCGCAAAGCAAACACATTTCGTCACTTTCACAAGTCCTGTGATAGTCCGAAAATTTTTTCTTCCTCTTCTACGGTCTCTCCGACTTCCATCTCTTATATCTCTCCTCCTTCCGTCACTCCTGACCCTTCTTATTGTCTAATTGCCATTAATAAAAAGAATTATCGCGCTCTTGTGGATACTGGTGCTACTGTTACTTTAATAAGAGAAGAGTTATTTCGCCAGATCCGCAAACACGTCCAATTCTTTCCTTCTTCCAGTTCTTTAACTTGTCACTGGACATCCTTTGCGTTCTATTGGAACGGCTATCATTCGCCTCCAGATTGGATCTCAATCTCTTGCGCATCCTTTTGTTGTTGCTAGTGGGATGACTAGGAATTTCATTCTTGGTCGTGACTTCTTTCTTCATCACAAAGTGCGCATTTACTTTGACTTGAAACAGATCCGTGTCAATAATGAATACATCCCTCTTCAGGATGATATTTACATTGCGTCTCTTGTTAGAGTTATTGCCCCTGTTACCTTAAAACCTCATTGTCTTACTATCATTACTGGTCGGGTCAAACGGTCCGACTATATACCCTCAGGTCATTCTGTTTACGTGGAACCTCTGCCTGACTCCGATATCATTGATGATCCCTGTATCCATGTCATCGATGGCATTGTCACTGTGTCCACGTCACGTGACTTTCCCCTTATGCTCTTAAATTCTTCAGGAAAACCTCTTACAATACCCAGAGGTACTATTGTTGCCCGTGTCACCAACCACTCCCAACTGTCTTCTAAACTCCCAACCCCCCATACATGTTCTCTCAATGCTCCCTCCCACCTGCATACCTGTCCTCCCCTGGGGAATGATAGACGATCTTCTTCCTTCAAGAAGTCTTCTCCTTGGAGTTTGAATACCATTAATGCTGTTACACATGCGCGTTTACCACATGGTAACTACCCTCCTCAGCACTACTTATCTTCCTCTCCTACATTTTCTACGCCCCCCCCTCCTTCACATTGGATGAAGGAAACGACATCTTCTCTTCCATCTCTCCTTCCACATCTTACTCCAACCTCCACCTCCTCTGCATCGTCTGTGAGAATAGCTCAGTTGTTAGAGGAAATACCGATTGACTCTCCTTATGCTAATCGCATTAGTCAGTTTGTGCGGAAGCATAGTGATAATTTTGCACTCTCTGATATGGAGTTGAAGAAAACTCATACCGTTGAGATGACCATTGATACTACTACCGAAGTGCCTGTGTCTTTAAAACCATACCACACTCCACTAAAGAATCGGGAGATAGTGGAAAAATCCATTACAGAAATGTTGGCAGCAGGCATTATCGAACGGTCAAGATCCTCATGGTCCTCTTCAATCGTGATAGTCACCAAGAAGGACGGTTCACATCGCTTCTGTTGTGATTACCGTGCACTGAATGCCATCACCAAGACCATCTCATACCCTCTTCCAAGGGTTGATGATATCTTGTTCACGATTGGAAAATCCAAGTGGTTTACCACCCTTGATGCCCGTTCAGGATTTTGGTGCATACCAATGTCTCCAGAAGCTAAGATCAAGTCCTCATTTTCTACACACATTGGGAGTTACGCGTGGAACGTTATGCCTTTCGGCCTAAAGAACAGCCCTGCTACATATATGTCCCTTATGGACGAGGTATTGAAGGGCATGCAGTATTACGCCCTGGCTTATATTGATGACATTCTGATCCACACTCCGGGAACCCTTGAGGATCATTTGCTCCATGTTGAGAAAGTTTTCACTCGTTTGAGAACACATAATGTAATGCTCAAGCTGAGCAAATGCTCGTTCCTTCGGACCAAAGCCAAGTATTTAGGCTTCATCATCAACCAAGATGGCGTCCGTCCGGATGATGCTAAGATTCAAGCTATCCGAGATATGTCTCCCCCTACCTCTGTCCGCCATGTTCGTGGTTTTCTTGGTTCTTGTTCCTACTATCGAAAACACATCCCCAATTTCTCTCGAGCTGCTGAACCTCTTATCTCTCTATACCAAGAAATATGCTCGTTTTCATTGGACTGAGGCATGCCAACAAGCTTTCAACTACCTTAAATCAGCTCTTTCTGACATTCCTCGGTTGGCATACCCTGATACCACACGTCCAATGATCTTATACACTGATGCCTCTTATCGAGCAGTTGGTGCTTGTTTAGTTCAATCCAACGTTTCTAATGCTCCTCCTGTTTTTCACAATGACCCTAATGAGACTCCTATTGCTTTTCTTTCTCACTCACTCAGTCGGTCCCAACAGCGATAGACAGTAACTGAAAAGGAAGCATTCGCCATTCACTTTGCGCTTCAAAAACTTGATTTTTACCTTCGAGGTACTAAAGTGTTGATTAGGACTGACCATAAACCTCTCCTTACATGGCTATCTAAGACTTCTGAACAGCCTCGCAAACTGCAGACCTGGGCTCTGAATTTACAGAGTTACGATGTCACTATTGAACATATCCCAGGTGAACATAATACTGTGGCTGATCTCCTCTCTAGGAAACCGTATGAAGCATGTACGGATGTCTCTTATTCTTTTCCGGCAGACCCCAAAGCATCATCAGATTTGGATGACAATGCTAAAGAGATTTTGGTTATAAATACTAACCGTCCACCTCCTGTTCTTTCTTCTCCTGGTGTTTCTTCTTCTAGCTCTTCTGATGAGTTTCTTCATTCTTCCTTCATCTTACAGGAACAACTTCAGGATGCTGAGCTTTTGAAAATACAAACTCAGCTTCAAAGTGATCCTAAGTTACATCCAAATTATATCTTACTCCCTTCAACAAATGTCCTCCATTGGATTGATCCTAAGAAACCAGATGATTTACGTGTATGTCTTCCTTCTCAACTAGTTCCCCGTGTGCTCCGTGCATTTCATGATGACAATGGTCACATGGGCCGAGACAAAACTCGCGATATCATTCACCGTCGCTACTTCTGGCCTACTCTGTATAAGGACGTTGCTCTGTATGTTGATTCTTGTAGAACATGCAAGCAACGCAACATGCGTCCTCTGCGTGTTCCTACGCAACAAATGTCTCTGACACATTACCCCATGGAATACGTCAGCGTTGATATTTCCGGGCCTTATCCTACTTCTCAGTCTGGCAATACACATGTTCTTCACTTTGTTGACATGTATTCTGTCTGGCCAGAATGTTTTCCACTCCGTGGTTCTTCCTCTGAGGACGTTACTAACATCTTCCTTACAGAGTTCGTTCCTCGACATGGATATCCCAAGTCTGTCCTTTCCGATAATGGTAAACAGTTCACTGGCAAGCCCTTCTCTTCTACCCTTGCTAGATTGAACATCACTCATAAGATGACTAGTTTCTATAGGCCCCAGTCAAACGGCCGTAACGAAAGAATGCATAAAACTTTACATGACATCCTTTCAAAGTTCACTGCTGATAACACACAGTACTGGGATTACTACCTTCCCCAAGCTCTCGAAGCTTTGCGTGTTAACGTGAACGACACCACTGGTTTCTCGCCCTTTTACTTGTTGTATGGTCGAGAACCGCGGTTGCCAATGGATAACCTTCTCACTCTTCAAAGGATATGTATGGGTGATGATCCCATAGAAATTATCCTCCGCAATAAGTGTCTAGCCCACCAGATGGTCCACTACAACATCACAAAGGCTTTTAAAAAGCGCCAGCGAGTTACAGATAAAAGGTCTCGTATGCCATCCTTCGCCCCTGGAGACCTTGTTTGGTTTAAAAAGAATGCTCGCAGTGGCAAACTGGACCATCATTGGATACCAGGCTATAAGTATGTGTCTCAAAATTCTCCAGTTCAATTTGATGTCTGGAATGAAGAGACTCAACACCATACTAAAGCCCATGCAACCCAACTTAGGAAAGACGAGCAACGCCCCTGCGCTATCACACTCCCACAGTCCAGCCGTCCCCTTCGTAAGGCTACCCTTCACTACAATTTTTCCTCTACATCTTCTCTTCTCCCTTCTTCTTCTCCTTCTTCCTCTTCCTTGTCCGGTGATCCACCTCAACCTCCCCCAGCAGTTACTGCATCCTCTCCTTTTCCTGTTCCTTCTCCATTAGGCCTTTTTCCTGATACATCATCTTCCTCTTCTGATCTTGATTCCCTCCCTGGTGAAGATGTTCACAACCTAACGTCCCGTACAGTCCGTAAGGTCGTTGATAGTCCCATGATGAAGAATAGATGTAGACGATACCGTTCTAGTTCCACCCCTGAAAGTGATATACCCCTACCGGAACTGGATGCACGTGTTCGTTTTCGTGCAGCTAGATTGTCTCCTGCTTCTAGTGTTTTCCCCCCCGTTCATCCGGTACCCACCCACACCATGGGTCTGCACGATCATGCAGTCCCTCCCTCCTCAGCTGATGCTACGACACATACCTCTCCTCCTCCCCCTGTACACCTCTCCTCTAACCCCGCTCTTACGTCTTCTGATTGGTTTCCTTCCCCTACTTCTTATGTAGATTCCACCCTCCCCTCCGTGTCTTCTGACATGGAATCTGATATTCCTTCACACCCTACTCGTTTTCCCACCAAACGACACCACTCTCCTTCCTCCTGTGATTCTGCTCCCCTTCCCAAATACCTCCTTCAGCCCACTGCTCATGTCCGTCTCCGTTTTTCATGTCTCCCACGACTTCGTCAGTTCCATCCGACTCCTCCACCACCTCCCCCTGCAAAGTTCCGTATATCCCGCATTCCAGTTCGCGTTTCACTGCCCTATACACCTCCTGCCTTTAGATCCCATCATTATGTTCCATCCCCTCCTGCGGCCAATGACATTTGTCTTCCCCGACGAAAACGGAAAGACATATTACCTCCGCCTCGATTGTTGCGTGATGCCAATACGTCATCACCCACGACCATAGCACTCATTGATTCCTTCAACTGTTTACTCCAGACGTTGACAACTTGAACTTTTGCCTCCTTCCAGATGTTATATCAGATGTTTCAAGCTCCTTGCAGCGGTCATCTCTAATACATACGGAGCCATGATTCTTCCTTCCTCCACTCACGCATATTTGGTCTAAACTCCGCATGATGAACTGACCAATCCCTACACCTCTCGTGTGAACGTTTCGTATGCTACCTCCATGTCTTATCATTGTGATTTCTTCCTGATGCTAATCGTTCAGCCAGTATGGACATGTTTGAGGACTCCTCTTTTCCCGAATCACGTTTCCTCCGGCATGTTGCTGCTCTACTTGAACCGTCCACTGACTTTATTGATTCTCCTAGTACCTGGACCGTGACTCTTATGACATTCCTCAGGCCGCTGATGATAGCGATACACCTACTCAGCATTTTTTTAATGAGTAAAGATTTTATTACTTGTTTTTTTTTAATCATTTCAAATGCCCCTCATGTAGATATCATCCATGTCTTGATGATTCCATTTTGTTTACATGTTTCACTATTTTCCATTTCATCAGCCACTAGTGTTGGTTTTTACATGCAAAAATCGTAGTCACATATTGCATGCCTTTATGATTGTTCCTCTAGTTCGAGTTTTCGGTTATTTAAACCGAATAATTAGATATGTTTAAATCGGTTACCCATCTCCATTACATAGTTACTTATCCATGCCCATTGATGTCCATCCCCATTAACTTTATTTTATGTTCATGCCCATTTATTGCTATTATGTTTACGATATTTTAATGATTTACTTAATGTTTTGCCTTTTGTATTACCACCGAGTTTTGTGGTTTATTTTCATTATGACGGCCATGTTATACATCCGCCATTTTAGGCGTCCGCCATATTTTATGGGCGTCCGCCATATTTTATGGGCACCCGCCATTTTTTTTCCTTTCTTTCCCAGTTTTCCTTTGCGACGTTAACTCGCTTCTCATGTTCTATCATGTTTTATATCTCGCATATGTTTTGGAAAATATTGATGACTATCAACCCATAAAAGCGGTTGGCTAGTTGGTTGAAATTGTTCCAGTACTGTTATATTTTTGCTCATTATTAGTGCTAGTTGTTCATACCATATCCTCCCCTGTCCTTCCATGTGCGCCTTGACTATGTCCATCAGTCCCTACCCCTTCATAATTACTTCATGAAATGTTCATGATATTGTTTCATCCATTATTCCCATCCATTGTTTGTTGTATTCCTTCAGACATGATTTCTGGTGGGATACCTGAACCCCCATATTTTAGGGATTAGTAATTTTTTTTAGGGACTAAAGTGTCTCCCTCCGGGATACCCTTTGGTGGCCCCTGGGCGTATGTAGCCGTGTGGCCTACTACGCCACCCTTAGGATAGAAAGTACTTTAGCAAGTCAAATACACTAGGTATATGTATAGGCTAGTTAGTACTCACATCTAGTCACAAACCAATGACATCTTTTGTCATGGTACTCATGAGTCCATGATGTCATTAAATCTTGTGTGGATTTTTCATACAAGATATACCGGAAAGTCCATAAACTGGAACTATGATTGGTCAACGTCCCTTGGTAATAATAAATTTGGTAGAGAGATTTTGTTGTTAGTTGGTTTAGAGATTTAATTAATTGACTGTTGACCAAAAGACCAATCATTAGTTAGTTTCCGGTCAACGATTAAGAAAAGAATAACATCCGCCCAAGACTTGAAGAACAAGTGTATCTTTTGAGTCTGACTGAATGTATTTTGAGTACCAGTCGATGTTCCCAGTCATATTACTTCACAAGATTTTCTATACTGAAATAAATATCTTGAAACGTATAATCGTTACTGATTTAAATCAATCCTGTGATGTGAGAACCTGTTGCTGGTTTGTAAAAGCTTAGATTAACTAACGGCCATCAAAGTTTCCTCTACCTATTACCACTATCAAGAACCTGTTGTTGGTTTATAAAAGCTCAGATTAACTAACGGCCATCAAAGTTTCCTCTACCTACTAAAACTATCACGAGCTTCCTACTATACTCCTACCTTCCACAATCACGAACTACACTGCCACATTTCTTTCACTAAGCCAAAGGTAGTGGCAAGTCTTTCGTATCTATCAAGGTACGACTCAATGGCGTCTTCTTTATCAACAAATGAATCCAGATGAAAATTCATGGCCTCACTTGAGGTGCTCTGGATGGAGCTACTCTCAGAGTGAGGTGAGCTACCACCATTATTGCCAGTAGTGGCCTGAATTTCAAGCTCTTTTAATCTCAACTGATGGTCTCTCTCTGCTTGTAATTTCATTTCCTCAGCTTCTAACCTTTTAGTTTCTCTCTCAGCATCCAGTCTTTCATCTTCTTTCTCAGCTTCCAGTCTTTTGTCTTCTCTCTCAGCTTCCAGTCTTTTGGCTTCTCTCTCAGCTTCCAGTCTTTTGGCTTCTTTTTCAGCTTCCAGTCTTTTGTCTTCTCTCTCAGCTTCCAGTCTTTTGGCTTCTCTATCAGCTTCTAATTTCTTTGCTTCAGTCTCTAATTGCAACTTTCTTTCTTCCCTATCCATGTGTTTGTCCACTTCTGTTGTGACATACTGAATAAGAGCATCACCTGTAATATTTAATTCCTTACCCATCTGCATGACCGCAGTTCTGAACTTCACTAGATCAGCCATGGCGGTACTTATATAGGGTATGTAAATTTACTATATCCAAATATTATAATTAAACTTAATTAATTTAAATGAACAAATAGTTTCCCTGCAACTTTGTGAGCATCAACTATTTACTGAGTACTAAATGGTACTCCTCCTAAGAAAACAAAAAAAAAATCCTATTATAGAATTTTCTCAAACATTTGTTTCTTTTGTTATCTATGGGTGGCACAAGATAGAGTGTAGATAGATGAATAGACTAAACATGGCTCAAGGAATATAGAAATATCACAGGAACGAGCCCCCAGTGTGGCGTGAGGTTTTTTATTGGCTCTAGGATCAGTATAGTACTGACAATTACAGAAATAGAATTTCTGCAGAAAGTGGGGAAGTCCCAGTGTCTGAGAGAACTACTGGTATCACAAATTAGTTACGGCTGTGAATGATCTGATCTCGAAACATTAGTGGAGAGGAGACATACATAAATTGTCACCGCGCTGTGTAACTAACTGTGATATTAAAAAAAACAAGGAAACAGATTTTACTTAACAATTATTAAAAAATTGACAAGTCGTTCAAATACAATTTCCTTATTATTTATTAAGTATAAACACTATCTATTCTTGTGATTAAGGGTGAATGTTGAAAATAATGGAATGTAATGGATTTGTAAGTTTACAAATGATTTACAAATATATATATATATATATAAATATATGAATATATAGATAAGAATATATAGATATGAATATATATATAAGTAGCTCTGGTACCCATTTGGGGCTGGGTCGACCCAGGAGCCGTTTGTGGCCTAAAAATTTTCCGCCTCATCTGGGGATCGAACCATAGACCACTGCGCTAGGAAGCCAGTGCACTAACCACTATGCTACCGCGGCTCCATATATATATGAACAACTATTTCGATGCTTTAGGCAAAATTGACAACGATATCACCACCAAGACAATCGATACTAAATGGGAACAACTGAGAACAGCAATGACAGAAGCAGCTGTAGCGACCACCGGATACCTAGTACATAAAAAGAAAAAATGGATGAGAGAAGATACTTGGGATAAAATACAAGAAAGGAAAACAGCAAAACTTAAACTACTAGCGGCAAGTACACATAATGCAGTTGAATCTTGCAAACTAACTTATAACTTGTTAAATAAAGAAGTGAAGACAAAAACTCGAAGAGATAAAAGACATTTCATCAATGAACTGGCCGTAGAAGCTGAAAATGCTGCAAGAACTGGTAATAGTAGGTGCCTTTATCAAATTACAAAACAACTATGTCACCAGCCTACTGCTATGGAAACACCTGTTAAAGGTAAATTAGGGAATTCAATACCAACAGAAAAAGAACAAATGAAGAGATGGGCTGAGCACTTCATGGAGGTGCTAAACAGACCACCACCAACAGTACCACCTGATTTTAATAATGAAACATCCACAACCACCTTGCCAATAACTTGCGATGAATTCACGCTGGACGAGATCAAACAAGCCGTTAAAAGATTAAAAAATTTTAAAGCTGCTGGAGTTGACGAAATTTCAGGGGAAATGATTAAAGCAGTTAATGACAACAACCTCTTGAGAATTTTAGATATTATAAATGAAGTATGGAGAGAAGAACAACCACCACAACAATGGAAAGACAGTATTATTGTAAAGTTACCGAAGAAAGGTGATTTATCAGACTGTAATAACTGGCGTGGTATATCTCTATTATCAGTACCTGGAAAATTATTATGTTGCATGATGTTAGAAAGACTTAAATTGCATGCTGACGAAAAGATCAGAGAAGAACAAGCGGGTTTCAGGCCGAAACGATCATGTATTGATCAAATATTCACACTAAGAACAATTATAGAAGAATCAGTGGAAAGGCAATCGCCACTTATTATCACCTTCGTCGATTTTCAAAAAGCCTTTGATAGTCTACACCGCCCATCATTGTGGAAGATACTTACAATCTATGGTTTTCCAACAAAATATGTGAATGTAATCAAAGCGCTATATGACAATGCAAGATGTTGTGTTAGAACAAATAAAGGGAATACAGAATGGTTTACAGTAGAAACAGGGGTGAAACAAGGCTGTATTATGTCACCACTACTTTTTGGAATAGCTATTGATTGGGTTATGAGAAACTATACCCACAATGAACAATTGGGTATAAAATGGACAAATGGAAAATTCCTGGGGGACCTGGATTTCGCAGATGATGTAGCATTCTTAAGTTCAACACCAAGACAATCCCAAGAAGCAATAAATAATTTGTGTCATCTCTCGGTTAAAATTGGTCTCCAAATAAATGCCTCTAAAACTAAAGCTATGAACTTTTCTAACGAGACCTTTGATATCATCTTGAACGGGGAAAAACTACAGAAAGTTGAAAGTTTCAATTATTTAGGCAGTAAAATGACTCAGGATGGTGACACAACAAGAGAAATCCATACTAGAATTGCTTTGGCAGCTAGCGCCTTCAATAGATTATCTAACATTTGGAAATTACGATCATTGAATATACATACCAAGCTTCGTCTGTTTAATTCAAATGTTATCTCAGTGTTAACATACGGCTGTGAGAGTTGGAAAATAACAAAATCATTGGAGAACAAGCTGAATACATTCGAGAACAAATGTCTTAGAAAACTCATGAACATCAGTTGGAAAGAATTCAAGACTAATCGACAAATAAGAGAAGACTCTAGGCAGAAATATGTCTCCGACTATATAAGGAAAAGACGATGGTCATATATCGGTCATGTCCTACGAATGCAAAACAACAGAATACCACTACAGGCGCTCACTTGGGTTCCTGAGGGTAAGCGGAAAAAAGGAAGACCAAAAGAAACACTCAGAAGAACAATAATAAGAGAAGGAAGAACGTTGGGCCTAAATAATGTGCAAGAGCTAAGAGGAGTGGCGTCACAACGAACAACCTGGAGAGCACTGGTTTCTGCCTTATGCGCCGTGTTTGGCGCTTAAAGAATTTATTATTATATATATATATATATATATATATATATATATATATATATATATATATATATATATATATATATATATATATATATACACTTGTATATTGCAAGTCTTCCAATTATTGGAACAAAACAATTATATAAGCTGTGCTGTTACTCAATTATAGTATATATATATATATATATATATATATATATATATATATATATATATATATATATATATATATATATATATATATATATATAATTTACCAGCTATGATCTTATTATTGTCTCTTGGTACGCTAAATCTCTTTTTCGTCACTGACAGTTAATGGCTCACAATTGCTGAAAGAAATGGCACTAATGTGTACTCATCTCTCAAAAGTTCTGTCCTTCTTAGTTTCTTGCACATAACACCCGCTGATGATTGTTTCGTTAGCCCACCTAAAACTGAGGGGGACTAAAGATGTAGCTCAGGTACAGTCTCTGTGCTCCTGCGTAGTTCCAGGCAGCTGGATTGACTGGACATACGACCTCGGTTTGATGACACGAATAAAACCTGTAACAAGTAAAAATATTGGCTAATTTCTGTCGTCCAGCCCACCTATTTCGTTTGTATATGAGATGAGCGTGTCTCAGGTGTCTGCATGTAGGATGAACGACAACATGGCTCAGTATGATTTAGCAATAGCGAGACAAGACATGGGTGTACTTGCAAAACATTCTTTCTGATAAATTAATAGATGAATATATCCAATAATATAAATTCAATATATATGAATACATCCAATAATATGTACACCTAGATGTGATACAACAATGTCCTTCCCCCTATAATATACCAGGCCCTCCCCGACAAGTGCCACACTCGCTGGCAACACATATCCCAACAATATTTTTGTGTTCTGATGATAGGAGTTATATGAGACGAGGACTGGTTGGTTATATATCGGGTTGGAGTTATATGGGACAGTAGATTGGAGTTAGATGAGACAATAGATTGAGTCCTAACAAGGACTGTTTTGGTTATTTTTCAGTTGGTTTTATCTGAGATAATAGACTGAAGTTATGTGAGACAATAGATTGAGTTATAGGAGACAATAGATTGAGTCCTAACAAGGACTGTTTTGGTTATATTTCAGTTGGTTTTATCTGATATAATAGACTGAAGTTATAGGAGACAATAGATTGAAGTATGAGTCCTGTTAGTCTTCGTCTTGGCAATACAATCATTATACCTAGTTCCCCAAGATATAATCAGTAACCTGATACATTCACAGTGAACCAAAATATATTAAATATATACAGGTGTAGGTAGTATAAATGACACACAACAAATACCAACATTATATACCTGCTGTGGGCCTATTTTCCTTCCAGTAGAATTATGCTTACCATCTAAAATTTAAACAGGCCAGGTTTTGACTCGACTAGTGACGCAGTCTGCCAGGTCAATGCACGCTGGTAGGCAATAAATCAAGGTTGACAGCTTCTCTTCCTCAGTCGGTCGTATCTGGCTTCGTGTTGGTGTTGTGTGATTAATCATAAAATCCGCCCTTATATATAGGTAGATGTGGAAACTTGTACTGCTAAATGAACGCTTGCTGATTGGCTGTATGCGGTTTCGTACTATGCTCCGTACCATCCTTGATCGAACCGAGTCCCAGAAAAACACGGCTTATGGCTAATTTTATTCATTTTTTCCTCCATATTGGGTGACAAGATGGCCACAACCGACATCCGAAAAACAGAGCTTAAGTTTTGCCATGGCGTAACTTCGTGTAATTTATTCTGGCTCAGCGACTGTACGTTGATTAGCTGGGGCAAATGTGTATCCCGACATAATGATTAAACTAAGAAGTGGGTTTACACACACTCGTTTCACGACACCGCAGCAAAGTTTTTCCATTTATTGTTGTTTCCGTAACGTGCAATTTTTTTACATAGTTAGGGGTAATGTAGCTTTAGCCATTCCTATTCTCTTCTTGATTTCTGGTTCACATCTGTCATCTTCGGTTATTATAAGTAGTATATCATGCAAGTTTCGATTAATGTTTATGAGGATGCGTGCACCAGGTTGGTCTTTTCAACTTCAATATCCGAACAACATCGCAATTCCCTATCGTTTTTTTTAACATAAAAAGAATAGTTGACTCTGACAAGGTCACCACTTCACCTCTGTCCATCTAAAAAATCTCTCTTAGATTATGTGCCCTTTTGACAGCTGCAAGAATTATTTGAATTGTCAAGTACTGACAACAGGAATAATATTTAATGAAAAAATATGTAATGAAAAGTTTGGAAAACTGCAAGAAATATTTCATCATCATCAGTTGCCATCTCCACAACGAAGGTTGGCTGTAATGGATCTCCAACGTCTTCTGTCTCTTGTCTTGGTGGTGCACTCTGATAGACTCTTTCCTCTCCATCTTTTGATGTTATCTTCCCACTTATAGCGCTGTCTTCCCCTTGCACGTTTGCCTTCAACCCTCCCTTCTGTTATGGTCTTCTTAAAAGTGTTGTGCCTTTTTATGTGGCCAAAGTATTTTAGCTGCCGAACTTTGACCTCCCTCATTAGTTCTCTTTTCACACCTAGATTTTCTAGGACCTCCTTATTTGTTTTCATCTCTTTCCATGAGATACGCCCCATTCTTCTACATATCCACATTTCAAGAGCCTCAATTCTTTCTTCCAAATGCTTATTCATCGTCCATGTTTCTGCACCATACAGAAATGCAGAATATATATAACACTTTATGATTCTCAGTTTTAATTTGTGAGATAACTGTTTGGATGTCAGTATATGTTTCATGTTGTTGAATGTAGCTTTGGCCATTCCTATTCTCTTCTTGATTTCTGTTTCACATCTGCCATCTTCTGTTATTATATGACCAAGATATACGTAGCTCTTGACATGTTCCAGGATTTTCCCATTTACGCTTATCTTTAATGTGGGTTTATCGTCTGTTTTGCTAATTATCATAGTTTTTGTTTTCTCAATATTAATGTCGAGTCCATATTCATGACTTATACTGTTCACTTGCTTCACTAGTTCTTGTAACTCCTGTTCGCTTTCAGCTAACAACACGGTATCATCTGCATATCTAAGGTTGTTTATTGACCTTCCACTGATTTTCAGTCCTGGTATTTCGTGTATCTGTTTGAAAATTTTTTCGGTGTATAAATTAAATAGGCAGGGGGACAGCACACAACCTTGTCTGACACCTCTTTTCATGTCTATATATGGTGAAAAATTCCTTCCCGATCTTACTGTGGCAGTTTGCTCCCAATAAAGGTTACTGAGTATTCTTATATCCTTTCCATCAATACCTATGTCCTCGAGGCATTCAATTATTTTCTCTCTTGAAATATTTAAAGAAATATTAAAAGAAGTATTTGACAGCTGCAAAAAATATTGGCAACCGGATTAGTCATTTGATGAAATATGTGACAACAGCAAGAACTATTTGAAGAAATATTTGGCAACTGCATGAAACTTTCGAAGAAATATTTAATAACTGCGAAAAACATTTTACAATAAATATTTTAAGAAATTTTTGATAAGTGCAAAAAATATTTGAAGAAATATTTCACAACTGGAGAAACATTTGAAGAAATATTTAAAGAAATATCTGAAGAAATAGTTGTCAACTGGACAAAAACCATTTGAAGAAATATTTGACAACTTGAAAAAAACGTTTAACGAAATATTTGACAACTGGAAAAAACATTTGAAGAAATATTTGACCACTGGAAAAAACATTTGAAGAAATATTTGTCAACTAGAAATAAACATTTGAAGAATTATTTTAAAACTGGAGAAACGTTTGAAGAAATATTTGACAACTGGAAAAACATTTGAAGAAATATTTGACAACTAGAAAAAAAACGTTTGAAGAAATATTTGACAACTTTATAAAACATTTGAAGAAATATTTGACAACTGGAAGAAACATTTGAAGAAATATTTGACAACTGGAAAAAACATTTGAAGAAATATTTTCCAACTCGAAAAAAACATTTGCATAAATATTTTGCAACTTGAAAAAAAAACGTTTAAAGAAATATTTGACAACTGGAAAAAACATTTGAAGAAATATTTGACAACTGGAAAAAAAAACATTTGCATAAATATTTGACAACTGTAAGAAACGTTTGCATAAATATTTGACAACTGTAAGAAATATTTGACAACTGTAAGAAATATTTGACATTTGTAAGAAACATTTGCATTAATACTCGACAACTGTAAGAAACATTTGACACATTCAAGAAACGTTTGAAGTAATATTTGACAACCAGAAAAAAAACGTTCCAATAAATATTTGACAACTTGAAAAAAACATTTGAAGAAATATTTTACAACTTGAAAAAACGTTTGCATAAATATTTGACAACTGTTAAAATATTTGACATCTGAAAGAAATATCTGACAACTGTAAGAAACATTCGACACATGCAAGAAATATTCAAAGAAATATTTGGCCCGTGCAAAAATAACAAAATTAAAAACAGGTTAATAGATATTTACCTACAGGTTGGAACATTTAAGCAGGACTGGGAAAAAATTTTTGGACTATCTTTGCAGATTGGAAGAAAAGTTTTCACTAAAGTTTGAAAGGTGCAGGACACAAAAAGTAGATAACCGTTTGATAACTAGAACAAATACTTAGTGTAGCAAAATATGCGAGAATAAATGCTCAATTCAGTACGATTCAGGCATAAAACGATAATAAATACATTAGACCGCCAGCAGGCTGCTTTTTGTACAGTGCAAAGTCTATAGAACGGTTTCACGGAAAAAGTCTGACACGCTTTAGTTTCGTTTTCGAGAAACACTACTATATTTAACTTTTGCCCAATCTGCTGTATACACTTTGTAGTCTAGCCTTACAATTAACTATTGGCGGAAGCATGCCGCAATATAGCTATCTGAAGTAACACTTTCTGTCAACTTTGTAGCAAAATCAGTAGAAATTCTTACATTTTTTGGTAGTATTACACGATACAATGCTAACTAGTAACGCAAAGTCCTAACCCGCCCCGTCTACACCCCGCTTCGCTGACACAGTCCGCAACGCATATATTCACACTGCGGAAAAGCCAGCCAAGGAAAAACCACGCAGACAGTTTTATTTCCTCCTAGTGGTTGCATTTCTGATGTAACTAAAACAAGTAGTTATTTGAAAAAAATAAATGCTGGCAAGATGAAGGAGAGGAAATATGGCGGACTTGTGCAAAATTTTATTTGACGATTGACATGACAAAAATTGGAAATTTTAAACCATTATGAAGTTCCCCATAAGAATTATATGGTAGTATGACGTAGAGTTAGCTGAGTAAGAATGTACTTTAAATAATATGATAGTCCCAGTAATAGAGAAGTTATTGAAGAAATACTAATATCTAAGAACACACGACCAGACACACTGGCGTTCCTGCTCATGTTTTTTTGGTAACGTTAGGGGGACGCGAGCTGGAAAAAAGAGGCAGGGAGGTACATTCAAATTCGCTTGGGGTGAACAGAGTATGAATGGGAAAGGGGAACGGTAGGAGAAATGTAATCCTAAACGTGATATCTTTTGTATTGGGCATGACTAGAGCAGACTAGCCAATCGACCACCAGTTATTCAAAATTATTTTGGTTTTTGATTCAAACTGCTTTTAAATTCAAGTAGTAGAACGTTACGATTGGCTAGTGCTGGTAGATATTAGCAAAAGGCTTTGACTATTCATTGCCAGTTGAACTAATATTTGTATACAGATACGCTGAAAAACAGCTGTGTTAATTTTAAACTTAAATAAAGAATACATTCACAGTCTGTGCAGTTCGGAGGAAGCTGAGGCCATTTCTTCACAAAATCAGCGTCATTTGTTTATATATTTCTTGATTGTGGTAAGGATATTTTATGAAATTTAATATGTTTGGTCCAACTACAAAGTTAGATACTGCTATTGGGGAAAAAGTGAAGGACATGTCGGAAGCAGACATTGTTGAGTCCACATTTTAAACGGTATCTGACTGATGTATGTTGTTATAATTATGTTGACATATTATTGTATTAAAATAGTTTAGCAAGCCTCTGTGTTCAATGAACCCTGTTTAACATTTCCTGAAGCAAATATAAGTGTAAAGAAAAGAAGAGAAGATCATATCACAGGAAATGTGGTTACTCCACATTATTGTATGGAGGTAAAGTATGTGAACGTACAGTGGCGTATCTACTATAAGGACTTGAGGTGTGGTCACAACTAGGTGGGAGTCCTGTACAATTCGGGTTGAGTGCATTTGTAAAGCACGCGAGGCTGACCCCATACCCACGTAGGAAATTAAGTGTTAGAATAAATGATCAGAGATAAAAGGCCAGGGTGTCCTTATGTTGCAGAGGGTCTATGTTTCTGTTGCCGGATGGTGACAGGAAACCTGCTGAGTGCTAATAAACGCCAACCAGTCTCCAACCAGACTTATATGCTGTCGAATATCCAGTAGGAGCTTTGGCGAGTGTTGAACTTGAAATTTCTGCAACTACACATTGAAATATTTTACAACAAGGACTTCCAGGTGATCAGTTAGACATCTGGGGCATCTCTGACATTTTCTTGTGGTTCAAAATATTACACAGGAATTTTATGGGGGTAGGATGAACTACAGCCCTCATATACAGTGACTCTCCCGTTAGATAAATAAGTGAACTAGTTTAAACAGTTTTAATTGTTCATTTTCTGTAAACTATCTTGTCCTTATTTTCAAAGACCTGTCCACAAGCTATGAATGGACAGGCAAAATAAATTGTAAATATTTGTTCAAAGAAAAACTTAACTGCTAGTTATTAACTTCTTTAATAGAAACTTAAAAGTGTTTGATTGTTGTGTACCATCATTCATTTCTCCCTTAGACACTAGGTACACCATACACCATACACTAGAGCTAGAAGATTGACCGTGTGAGACCTAGGGAGGTAGCGTTAGGTTCTCTGCACATAATTCATCATCATCATCTATAGAGTCAGAGACCTACATGTGCTTGACCTCACACGGTTAAAGCATACACCTTTTCATTCTTTTTAGGATACCATCATAACCTCCCCAGCAAAATTAACTTTGCTACATAAATTGGTAGGCTTGTCCGGGCATCTGAATTTCTCTTAGTACTACATACATCGGGATCTGGGGTTTAGCATTAACAACAGTCTAATTTTTCAAGGGAATCCCTATATATTATTAACCAAGTTTTGGGAAGTAAAGAAAGTGTCAGAGCCCAGATTTAATTAAATAAATTTATAATTAGTTTGGGATTTTGTTAGAACATTTTGTACTTATTAGAATGGCAGATCTGGCCAAGTTTCGCTCTGCGGCTGTACAGACTGCTAAAGAGATGGGCATGGATGGACCAGAGTTGGTTCAATATGTAACTTCAGAGGTGGATAAATTTATTGCCAGAGAAGATAAAAAGTTAGAAGCAGAAAGAAAGTTGGAGGCTGAAAAAGAAATTACGAGGCTGTAGATTGAGGCTGACAAGGAGGCTAGGGCATTGGAGGCTGAGACTAAGAAGTTACAGATAGAGGCAGAAGAAAAAAGATTGACTGCCGAAAGGGAGGCAGAAGAAAAAAGATTGACTGCAGAGAGGGAAGCAGAAAAGGAGGAGAAGAGATTGCAGAGAGAACATGAGGTACGACTAAGGGAGTTAGAAATTCAAGGCCATGCTCCTGAAAATGGTGATAGCCCCTTTGCCTCAGATGCAACTACTAGTCAGGGAGCCTCAACCTCAGCTATGGGGTTTCATGTAGACCATTTTGTTGAGAAAGACGATGACATAGAAGGATATTTAAGCAGGTTTGAACTTTTAGCTACTACTTATGGGTTAGAAAGTGAAAGATGGGGGGTAAAGTTGTCTCAGGGACTTCGGGGAACAGCTTATGAAGTGTTTTCCAAAATGAGCAGGGATGACCAAGACAACTATGACATGTTGAAGCAAGCTCTTCTGTTAAGATACGAAAAGAACGAAGAGTTTTATAGAAAGAAGTTTAGGAATGCCAGGCTACTGTCGGGTGAGACATATCACCAGTTCTCCGCCCGGTTGGAAACGTATATGGAGAAATGGGCTACTTTGGGGAAAACCCAAGATCTCAAAGAGATGATACTCATTGAACAGATGAGAGAGTCCATGGCTCCAGACATGAGAAAGTTTCTAACGGAACAGGGTGCGGAGAGGCAGGGTGAGATAATAAATGTCGCTGAGAGGTATCAGGCAGCCCA
Organism: Oreohelix idahoensis; assembly: GCA_024509875.1. Classification (NCBI taxonomy): domain Eukaryota; kingdom Metazoa; phylum Mollusca; class Gastropoda; order Stylommatophora; family Oreohelicidae; genus Oreohelix; species Oreohelix idahoensis. The sequence goes on along the minus strand of JAMPIV010007617.1, from coordinate 70,717 downwards.
GGCAAAGGTAGCTGGCACAAAGAAGAAACAAATAGATCAGAGTAAGGCCCCTCAAACCCATAATAACTTCGATAATAGAAATAGGCAGAATTTTGATAGGCCTCGAAATGAGTTTAAGAATAGACCTTCACAATTCAATGATAGAAGAAATGATGAAAGAAAACCTTTTAACCAAGGAAAGAGGTATTGTAAAAATTGTCGGATGGACAACCATAACACTGAAAATTGTGGAAGGAGACCTGTAGTAATGGCCACGCTCCAGGTCAGGTCGACTCCTTAAAAAGAAAAGGAACCACCAAAAACAATGTCTCGTAAACAGTGGAGAAAGGCACAGGCTGAAGATAGGTCACTGAAGCCGTGTTTTGAAAAACTCCAAAAACTCCATTTCCCTCCTAGGAAAGGAGACTTCTATTTGGATGATGGACTGCTTTGCAGGGCGGATAAAGCAGGATTATCTGGGTGTGGACAGGTAGTTGTGCCATCGAAATAAAGGGCACAAGTTATGAGACAAACACATGTTCTAGATGGTGAACACCAGAAAATGGATACCACATGCCAAAGAATATCTGTTGGATATTTCTGGGACGGAGAAGTTGATGACATAAAAAAATTTGTCGAGGACTGTTACGGTCCCGCTGTATCTTTCTTGCTAGTTGTTATTGAAAGATTCAGCACCGTTGGACGTGAGTTTATTGGGTTGCTTGTCAATATTTCAGATATTATGATTCATTTATTCTAATTCCAGTTTTATAGTTCGATTGCAATTTTAAGCCATTATTGTGTGATTAAATTATTATTATATTCAGTGTCGTTGTTGTATATTAATTCTTCCGCAGTGTTGGTTAGATTATAGTTAGTCTTATGAATACCTGTGATAATCTGGACTGACCTTGCAAGGATTAACAACAGTCACAGCACAGAGTGAGAACTTGAATAATTCAGGCAATCAACAAGTTCCATTGACGACTGAACAATTTAATATATATACTTTTGCACAATGAGCGTAACACATTTCTCACACATTTAACTTGGCTTTAACATAGTCCTAAGCGCTACACAATGTTCCTCTCACAGACTTAGCTCGTCTGGTGATAAGGGTGGATTTGAGCTGAAGTGGTAACTTGCCACCCTTATCGACACCTGGTATAAAAGTGCAAGATGTAGGTGTCTTCTCTGATTTAGGATGTTGCTGTGTATGTGGTAGTGGAACAGTTCACAGGGTTATCACACAGGCAACATGACGTGTAGAGTCATAGAAAGGGTAACTTCGTTGTATAAGTTTCTTCCATTTATTGCACGCCACAAAACAGTCATGATACTTATGACATCAACATAGTTAACGAGTTCAGCAAGATGATATGGCACATTGAAAACAATCTCTGTAGTCAGCAATGACAGCTGTTGTATATATGCGTCATAAGACATCACAGTTCAATAGATTCAGAAATTCATAAATCATAGAGTTCTAGTTCGTGAAGCTGTATAAATAATAATAATTTCTGCAACAGTGTCAACTGCAGGTTATCACTGTTCATAGACAATAATAATAATATTCCCTTCCTGATGCTAGCAGATCAGATGTATACAATCAGTCCGTTTACTGTCTGCACGTGAATAGCATACATGGGCTACAGGTCAGCTCGAACTTTATAATGTTCCTAAGTCTAACCATCTGACTTGGACGTGATCTCTGATATAACGAATCCTGGCACACAGACAATAGTCTTGTTGGTCTAGAGCGACCCATATATATTTAACTAGTTCAGGTATACAGATACCGGTGACTTAATCCTAGTCAAAGTACCTCTCCATTTTGCATCACACAGGCGAGCAAATAGGCGACAAAATGACGAACCTCTAGATGATAGCATAAAGTTCGATACAAGAGGAATTACCTTATTTCGGAAAATCAACCATGAACATATGCCTCCAGGCAGGCGTGAATAATACTGGGAAATAGTCTAGTTAGCTAACTAACTCACAAAGACACTGTATTTCCCTCAGAAAATCACAAGACGCAGTTGCGTCTGCTCGCTTCTTAAACCATTTCTCAACTGCCCCAACTGGGCGGAACACACAGAACGAACTCCCAGCTTTTGACATGCGCAGAACGACAATCTCTGAGTTGCCGTTCACAATAAGACGATTCTAAGAACATTCGAGATAAAAGTCTTATAGAATCGCGCCTTTTATGGTCATGAAAAGAAGCGTTAAGAAAGGTTTCAGACATCTACCATAGTTGACTGGTACTACCAAATAAGGAGATGTGGTCACGCTTCGTTCAAGAAATTATAGACCGAACGTGTCTCTATACAAGAGAAGGCAAACTCCTAAAAAATTGTAGTTTCGATAACTCGGATTATGTCCCTTTGACCATAGAAAACATAATACACACTTCAGTCAAAAAAATGATCATACATATGAAAAATGTTTATACAAACGAAAAATAATAATGATCCGTGCGTAACATTACCGCACCCTCCCGGGAAAAAAAAATGACACATTTTTTTTTTAAATCCTGGAGCCGGAAAAAATCTAGGCTCCTAACGCACGTATGATGCGTGGATATATACCTAACAAATTAGCTCAACGCATGGAGCGACACTGAGATCATATCTCAGATCCTTAGAGAAAAAATTTATCTAAGTATACGCTGATATATTCCAGGAAGGTGCCACCAACACACGCCACAATGATGGCAACAACATAATGACAATCAAATTATTCTCATACCAATATATGAAATTAAATATATTATGTGTTATCATACAATGTGTTGCAAATAGCGGTGTAATTTACTAATATACCGCACTATATTATTACATTATATAAAGTAACAGTAATTAATAAGTAATACATGTGTTGATCTACGTTGACATAAAACATTCAATAGAAGAAGATGTGGACATCATCCGCTCCCAATGTAGGACAGGACTTGATATCCTCAAAGTTCCACAATGGACATAAACTCGCAGACTTCAATGATGTGCTGCGAAAATATCAATAACACAAATCTTAAAGACAACTGGTAAATTTCTTAATACAATCCTGAAAATAATTTATTTAAATGTGGCCGAGTGATCTTTTGGCCCGTATATCACTAACTAAGCCTTCTTAAATAATTACATGGTACAATGTTATAAATTTCCCTCAAAAAAAAGTGAGAAAAAATCTACTAACATGTCATTATAATATTGGATTGTATATCAGGAAATATATATATATGACAGAAGAATCATGTGGAATCGTGTGGACATCTGGACAGAATGTCTGCCATTACATTATCCGAACCACGGATAGCTCGAACCGAGAAATGAAATGGTTGAAGAGCTATGGCATAACGAGTGGACCTCGAGCTCTTCAAGTTTTTGCTCTGAATAGCAGTAAGCGCTTTCTGGTCGGTTTCCACAATGAAATGTGCGCCTAGAAGAAATCTTTGTAACTTCAGAATAGACCATACCATAGCCAATAACTCACGGTCTAAAACCGAGTAATTCTTTTCTGCAGCGTTTAATTTCCTAGAGATATACATCACCGGATGCAAAGTATCAGAATACTCCTGCATTAGTGCTGCCCCAATCCCTGTTGACGAGGCGTCACTTCGAAGAACAAAAGTCTTCTCAATAGTAGGTAACTTAAGAATAGGTGGAGATGAAAATAGGGCTTTAACCTGGTCCAATGAGGATTGACATTCTTTAGACCAGCGGATCAGATTAGGCGACCCTTTCTTCAATAAAGTAGAAAGCGGTGCCATAATGGAGGACAGATTCGGAATGAATCGTCCGTAGAATTGAATCAAACCTAATAGACTCCTTACTTGTTTCTTCGTCTTAGGGACCGAAATGTTAAGTATTTTTGAAACATTGTGGTCCTCTGTCTTTAAAAGACCATGACCAACCCGATGACCTAGGAAAGAAATCTCGCTAAATCCTATAAAGGCTTTAGAGGGTTTTGCAGTCAAGTTATACTCGCGAAGAGTAGACAGTAATTCGTATAAACCCAAATAGTGATCTTCCCAAGAATCACTGAATAGACAGATATCATCTAGGTATGCTATGACATCTGTACGATATGCGAGAATTCGCCGCATCATGCGTACGAATGTAGCAGGGGCGTTCATAAGACCAAAAGGCATGAAATTCCATTGGAATAAACCCCTAGGTGTAGAAAAAGCTGTAAAAGGTTTGGCACGTTCAGTTAGCGGGACTTGCCAATAACCTTTAGACAAATCTAGTTTGGTAAAGAATCTAGAATTAGAAAGTTTATTGAGTAGCTCTTCTAATGAAGGCATAGGTTCAGCATCGAACTTCGTAACTTGGTTCAATTTGCGATAATCTACGCAAATGCGAATGTTATTATCCTTCTTTCGAACAATAACCATAGACGAAGAGTATGCTGAAGTGGATGGTTCAATGATTTCCAAACGTATCATTTCATCCAATTCTTTTTCGACTTGAGACTGGAAATGGATAGGTATTGGATATGGTCTGACTCTGATAGGATTGTGATCAGTTAGCACAATGTCATGTTCAATGACATGTGTGTGTCCCGGGATGTCTGTAAGAACATCCTGAAATGTTTGCAACATCGAAGAAACTTGTCGATGTTCCTCAGCGGAAAGATTTGGAGAAATGGTCACGTTTTTCCAAGATTCCGTAGAATAAAGTGGGACCATAGAAAGAGGAAGATTGACATCAGAAAAAGTAGTTTCCTCATCCTGTATAACTGACAGAGATGAGTACTGACCATGAGTTGCTTGTGAATTGTCCGTAGCCTGGAAAATAGGCTGCAAATAGTCAGGTCTTTCATAAAATTCCGTGAGCATATTTATGTGGAAAGTTTTATGCTTTCCATCAATATCGACAACATAGTCAACATCAGAAATTTTGGAGACTATTGCATATGGACCTTTCCATGCAATTAGAAGTCTGTTCTCCCTTGAAGGAAGTAGAACGAGAGCTTTGTCACCTGGACAAAGTTGTCGTAGACATCTATTCTTATTTGCAAACTGCCTTGCCTTTTCTTTAGCAAATTCTGAAGACGAAGTTGCTAGTTTGCATGCCTCGATGATCTTTTGCCTAAGAGCAATGACGTACTCATAAGAAGATTGAGTCTCATCGCTAATATTATCGGCAGTGATTAGATCGTGAAGTAAAGACATAGGGCCGCGCGGTTGCGCGCCAAAGACAAGTTCAAAAGGGGAAAACCCCGTATGTTCATTGGGGACCTCTCTATACGCAAAGAGAGCCGCGGGTAAGACCCTGTCCCAATCCTGAGGATGATCCTCAGTTATTTTACCAAGTAAAGTTTTCAGAGTCCTATTTAATCGTTCGACCAACCCATTAGACATTGGGTGATAGATACTGCTGAGAGATCTTTTAATGTGTAGCATAGACATTACCTGTGACATAGTGTCTGATATAAGTTGAGTGCCATGGTCTGACAATATTTCTCCGGGAAAACCCAAGCGAGAAAATATCAGCCAAAGAGCGTCTGCGATATCAGCAGTTGAGATGCTCTTGAGAGGTATTGCCTCTGGCCAACGTGTGCACATATCGACACATGTAAGGATAAATTGATGTCCTCTAGCCGACTTAATTCTAAAAGGACCGATAATAGCTATTGCCATTTTTTGAAAAGGGCGAATAGGAATGTCAGCAGCCTGGATAGGCGCAGCATGTCGTGGTCCTTTAGATTTGACCTCCTGACATACTTTGCAAGAGCGACAGTACATTCGTATGTCCTTGCTCACAAATGGCCAAAAGAAAGCTGCAAGAACCCTCGACTTTGTACGGGAAAAACCCATATGTCCAGCACATTGCGAGTCATGAGCATGTTGCAATATTTGCAATCTCATGCTCTTAGGCACAAGAATTTGTGAATGAGTGGACGTAGTCGAGTCTTGTACCATACGTACAAGTACGCCGTTCTTCATAGAAATCCAAGATTTCCTATTAGTGTTCTGATTAGGATCACCTTTTTTTGCTAGAATGAAGAATTTTTGTAAAGAAGGATCTTCTTCTTGCAATTTGATAAATGAGTCACGTGTAATAGTCAAGTGACTATCTTGGTCATTTACTTCATCATTATTAGTTAATGAAGTTTGAGGTGGATCCAGAGCATGTGCTCTTGTGACCACCGCATTGGTAGCTTCAATGTTTTGCTCTTCCCAAACAGCAATCTGCTGTGGGGTACATTCCCTAACTCCGTGAATACGACCAATAATAAGGTCCGCAATAGGGTTTGGAAGTAGACACGCGTGGACCTCTCCCGTGAAGAAAGGAGTAGCAATGTGTATTATAGCAGTATGATACTTTTCTAACGTGCCACCAAATGTGACACATTTGATGACTTTTCCTGTAGCACAGGATGGATCTACAAGAGATTGCCTAACGCCGACAGTAGTACATCCAGAATCAAACAACACTGAGACTGGATTACTATTTACTAGCCCCTTATGTAATATAAGAGAACCTCTCCCATCATGAGCAACATTAGCAGGAAGAGCGGGCAAAGGATGACCACAGCTTAAAGTACTAACGGTTTTCGGATCAAATAAAGTACTGCATTGGATACATTTATTTGCCCTACCAAAATCAAAAGATGAGCATCCGATAGCATTATGGTCTTTATCATTATTAACCTGTTTATCTGCTCCCTGAGATTCTTGTTGAACAGAGTTTGTCTGTTGATATCTTTTTCTCTTATGTTGCGATCTACCGCGACCATTATTGCCTCTGCAATTATCATTAAAGTCCCTACTGTAATTTTTATCCTGGTTTGAGTTCCAGTTTCCATAACTGTCATTACTATCTCTATGCTGTTGAGAACCTCTATTATCTTGGTATTGAGGTCTCTGCATAAAATATTTCCCTCTATACCGATTACCTTTGTGAAAATTTCTAAAGTTAACCGGAGTAGGATAACGTGTAGTATTAGGTTGTCTCCAGTTCTGGGAAGAAGAATCACCCTGGAATTGATCACTATGGTTCTGGGCATAATTACGATTACTCTTTTTATTGAAATTTTTCTGGCTACCCTGAAATTTACGCATAAAATTTGGGCCATAAGGTGCTGCCGAAGCAACTGGCAGACCTTCTTCACCTTAGAGTTACTAATGGTTATGTGCGGATGCGCAGTAACATACTGGCTACAGTATTCTTCCATTTCTTTTATGTTTTTAGGCTTACGCTCATGAAGAAAAGATAGAAAAGCTTCATTAACAGAAGACATAACCTTATCTCTAAGTAGTAAATCCATAAGAGCTTCAAATGTATTTTCTGTCTTAGACAACTCAACCCATCGTAAAAAAGTAAGACGGATGCCTGAGATGAATTCAGAGAATTCAACTCCAGTTTCTGGTAACATGGTTTTAAATTTAAGACGATATCCGTCCTCGTTAAGTTGGTACTTCTTTAACAATGCCGCCCTGACAACCTCATAGTTGTTTTTGTCAGGCACATCTACCATACTCAACAAAGTCAAAGCATCACCTCTAAGTATCTTGGACAGATGATACACATATAATGTTTTATCTATATTATGCACATTACATGCACTTTCAAATCTATCTAGATAAAATGTTATATCATCGATTGAGGGATTAAATGCTGGTAGATTAAGCTTGAAATTCTTAGCATTAGTCTTATTTGACACCTTATTTGCATCATTAGCATTACCAGTGTTCAATAACTTTAACTTCTCTAACTCTAAAGCTAAGACTTTTTCATCATGTTCCATTTTTGCTTTTCTCTCATCAGCCTCTCTTTGTAACCTTCTTTCTTCAGCCTCAGCCTGTAACTTTCTTTCTTCAGCCTGGGCCTGTAACTTTTTTTCTTCAGCCTCTATTTCAAGTCTCTTATTTTCAGCTTCTTTTTCAAGTCTCTTATTTTCAGCTTCTTTTTCAAGTCTCTTATTTGCAGCTTCTCTTGTTTGTTTTTCCATTTCCATTTGAAATCTTTTTTCCTCCACCTGCATCTGCAGTTTCTTTTGTTCTATTTCAGCCTCTATTCTCTTTTGTTCAGTTTGTTCTTTCATTTTCTTTTCTTCCGACTTCAATGCCTTGGCATATTGAACAGTCGCAAATTCTTCTAATTTATCACCTGTCTTCCCAAGGGCTTTACCCTGCTCAATAAAGTACTCAAATGTAGACATGATGTCTAAAATGTGAGTACAGAACCTGAAATAATTAATTATCTTATTTCAATGTTAAATAGCAACAAGACTTAATAAAGTTCTTGTATAATAATTTCTATGTTGAACCCAATCTCTGTGGGAAACAGGAGTTGACACCAACTTGTATTATCAAATGTATAATAATATCACAAGTCACCTCTTAATTAACAGTGCACTACTCAAATCAGTGCATAACCATCAGTTATTTATCATAACTGCACTACAATAGTGCATAAGCAAAAAACACCAGTTAGTTATGATAAGTGCACTATAGACCAATAGTGCATGAGCATATATTAACAATAGTGAAAGCTAACTATGCAAGAACTATGTAAACAATAACAAGACAATGTAAACAATAACAAAGGTCACCAACAATGTAAACAATAACAAAGATCAAAGTCAATGTAAACAACAACAAAGATCAGAGTCAATGTAAACAACAACAAAGATCAGAGTCAATGTAAACAATAACAAAGATCAGAGTCAATGTAAACAATCAACAAAGATCAAAGTCAATGTAAACAACAACAAAGATCAAACAATACGAAAACATTCGCATAAGTCAAATACACAAACAGCAAAACTAACAAGAAATATGCGAAGATATGACTAACAAATGACGCTACAGTGTATACACAAAAATATACGTAAAGAACTGAATAATAGGAAAGGGGAGACCTACAAATACAAACAATCGAAATCGAAACTAAAAAACACAAAGAAAGAGAGAAAAGAAAAAAGAAAAAAAATATATATATATACAAGAAACAAAAATAAAGCACAACTCGTCACAACTAAACAGATATAGCAACGATTGTCGCTAGCAAATTTCACTGTAGGAAATTCGCACAGTCCCTAACGAAAACGCTAACAGTAGAACCTCTGTGACGTGGTATCTTCTACTGCAAGACACCTCCCAACCGAGAAAACCCGCTGAAATATAAACATATAAATATACAAATAACAAATAACATATAACATATAAACATGTATCATGAAAACAATAGGAGAAAGTGTGAAAGTACAGAAGGCTCAGTTAGAACATAAGGGCACAGTTCACAAACAAAACAGGCCACTTAACTTCTATAAATCCAGCGTCAGCACGGTGCAGAACAGGATGTAATCAGCATTCTGAGGATAATGATCCAACGTTGATTAACTTCTGCTCCCATAAACAGCCATGACGAAGGAAATGAGCTTCTAATACTGCAACAGTTGTTACGGCACTTGACCTTCTGAATCTTCTAAATTGATTTAACCGGCACTTGACCTTCTGAACCCGCAACAGTACCCCTGAGACCGGAACAGTTGTTACGGCACTTGTCCTTCTTTTCACCAGATCAGGAAATCCATTCGCTCGGTACTTGTCCTTCTAATTTTACATAAACTTCAATATTGCCGAGCAGCGCCGGGTAGTTTCAAAATCAGCAACTGTCAGAAAATCCGGATACTTTCAATAAAATTTCTTGTAAGGTGGTAGTTGATGCTGTAGTTGTATCTAGTATGATGATGATGTCTGGGTTTGCTGACCCCCTTGATAGCTGGAATCAGAGTGAACCAACCTATGGCCACCAAAAATGATATGGTGCGCCAAAATATCAGATGATAGAACCAGCTCTGGCCACCAAAAATGATAAGGGTGGATTTGAGCTGAAGTGGTAACTTGCCACCCTTATCGACACCTGGTATAAAAGTGCAAGATGTAGGTGTCTTCTCTGATTTAGGATGTTGCTGTGTATGTGGTAGTGGAACAGTTCACAGGGTTATCACACAGGCAACATGACGTGTAGAGTCATAGAAAGGGTAACTTCGTTGTATAAGTTTCTTCCATTTATTGCACGCCACAAAACAGTCATGATACTTATGACATCAACATAGTTAACGAGTTCAGCAAGATGATATGGCACATTGAAAACAATCTCTGTAGTCAGCAATGACAGCTGTTGTATATATGCGTCATAAGACATCACAGTTCAATAGATTCAGAAATTCATAAATCATAGAGTTCTAGTTCGTGAAGCTGTATAAATAATAATAATTTCTGCAACAGTGTCAACTGCAGGTTATCACTGTTCATAGACAATAATAATAATAATATTCCCTTCCTGATGCTAGCAGATCAGATGTATACAATCAGTCCGTTTACTGTCTGCACGTGAATAGCATACATGGGCTACAGGTCAGCTCGACCTTTATAATGTTCCTAAGTCTAACCATCTGACTTGGACGTGATCTCTGATATAACGAATCCTGGCACACAGACAATAGTCTTGTTGGTCTAGAGCGACCCATATATATTTAACTAGTTCAGGTATACAGATACCGGTGACTTAATCCTAGTCAAAGTACCTCTCCATTTTGCATCACACAGGCGAGCAAATAGGCGACAAAATGACGAACCTCTAGATGATAGCATAAAGTTCGATACAAGAGGAATTACCTTATTTCGGAAAATCAACCATGAACATATGCCTCCAGGCAGGCGTGAATAATACTGGGAAATAGTCTAGTTAGCTAACTAACTCACAAAGACACTGTATTTCCCTCAGAAAATCACAAGACGCAGTTGCGTCTGCTCGCTTCTTAAACCATTTCTCAACTGCCCCAACTGGGCGGAACACACAGAACGAACTCCCAGCTTTTGACATGCGCAGAACGACAATCTCTGAGTTGCCGTTCACAATAAGACGATTCTAAGAACATTCGAGATAAAAGTCTTATAGAATCGCGCCTTTTATGGTCATGAAAAGAAGCGTTAAGAAAGGTTTCAGACATCTACCATAGTTGACTGGTACTACCAAATAAGGAGATGTGGTCACGCTTCGTTCAAGAAATTATAGACCGAACGTGTCTCTATACAAGAGAAGGCAAACTCCTAAAAAATTGTAGTTTCGATAACTCGGATTATGTCCCTTTGACCATAGAAAACATAATGCACACTTCAGTCAAAAAAATGATCATACATATGAAAAATGTTTATACAAACGAAAAATAATAATGATCCGTGCGTAACATCTGGGTTAACCGTTAAGTTTATAGCGTAATAGAGTGTGCAACCAACTCCTACTGAATCCGATCTTTAGAATTATTATCCCTTCACAATGCTAGTGAGTACATTATCCGTAAATCTATAGATCCTTTCTATGTATCATTATTCAACATCTTTGGCTTGCATCGCAAGGCTTTAACTGCCATGTATATAAGTTCAAGGTGAACGTAATCTGCGTTGTTCGCGATTCTAATCTGGACTCTACCTGGTCCTATATTCAGTTTGATACGAATTCTTACGCTATTTTACACTTTCCAGTGGATCTGCCGTTCCACATATATATTTAGTCAGTGGCTATGCCACATATTCAAACACGATCCTTAAGTGGTTTTACCACACATTCCAACACTGCCATTCGGCTCAATGGCCATACATAGACTTTCCTAGTCTTTAGACACATATCCTTATATTGGCTTAAAGCCAGAACACAACGGTTCTACACATGAGTAAGTGGCTATACCACACAATTGAAACACTATCCATAAGTGGCTGTGCCACACATGGAAACACTGTTGGATGGTACGCCGGCCATCAGGCCCGCAGGCCATAGGTAGACTAAATGTAACTAGGCTTGACGCGTCATACATCGATCTGCGCGATTTCTGGTCTTAATTCAATTGAGGAGTTCCGTGGTGCAGGCATGCGAATGTTGCAATCATTCACATGTCTGCAAGCCGCGAAACAGTCCTCAACATTATCCCCCCGCTCCCAAACGTGACACTCGTGGCACGTGAGAGAGTGGTGGCGAAGATGTGACCGACTATAATATATGCATGTTATCTAACGTCAAAATGATATGATGAAATTAATATTCCTAATTAGAAATAATAATTATAAAATTATGTCCATTGTCAACATCAAGACAAGAAAGTTATCTCAATCCTGTGACGTAAAATTTCTCGATAACAAGTCCGCGAGTTTATTATCAGTTCCTCAAATAGGTATTATTGAAAATGCGAATTCTTGTAGTAAAAGAAACCATCTGTGAATTCTTGCGTTTTTCATAGCTCTCGAAGTGATAAACGTGAGCGGACTGTGGTCTGTGTAGATAAAGAACTTTCTCCCTATCAAGTACTTAGACAGTTTTTCTAAGCACCACACCACCGCGAGCAGTTCGCGCTCTCCTGTTGCGTATTTTTGTTCCGCAGGAGTAAGCTTGCGTGAGACAAACAAGCATGGGTGGAGTATCCCTTCATAGCATTGAAGCAAACATCCTGCAATTCCGGAACTGGATGCATCTGTTTGAATCAAGAATGGTAAATGTATGTTTTTCAATAATAGGATAGGAGGATTTTTAAATAAATTCTTTATCATAATTAGAGCATCTTCGCACTGCGGTGTCCATAACATTTTTTTGGACTACCTTTGGCCAACAATCCAGACAAAGGAGCAGAGATCTGTGCGAAGCGTGGTATAAATTTATGGTAATAGTTAACCAGCCCAAGTAAACTTCTTACTTGTTTCTTAGATGATGGAGTGGCAATCTCCAGTATACGCTTGACTGTATTGTCATCAGGGTGTAATCTATGGTTACCTATGCGGTGACCCAGAAAAGTAATCTCCTGACAACCTATCTGGACCTTAGAAGGTCTTACCGTCAAACCATGTTGTCGTAGTGTAAAGAGAAGAGAAGACAAACCAGTAATATGGTCTTCCCATGAGTTGTGAAATAGACAGATGTCATCGATGTATGTGATGACATCTTTTCTATCGCCCAGAAGGCGGCGCATCATGCGCACAAATGTCACAGGCGCGTTTACAAGGCCGAAGCACATGTAATTCCATTGGAATAACCCAAATGGAGTAGTGAAGGCAGTGAAAGGCTTGGCATGTTCAGTAAGTGGTATCTGCCAATAGCCTTTAGACAGATCTAGTTTACTAAAGTAAGTGGCCTGTGAAACTTGCGAAAGTAGGTCGTCCAACAAAGGCATTGGTTCAGCGTCAGTAATTGTGATACGGTTCAGACGTCTGAAGTCAATACAAATACGGAGCGACCCATCTTTCTTTTTCACAATAACAATCGGAAAAGCATAAGGAGATTCTGATGGAGATATAACTCCCAATTTTATCATATCCTTTAGCTCCCTTTCAACCCTGTCTTTATGATGTAACGAAATAGGGTAAAGTCTTAACTTAATAGGATGATCATCCGTTAGAATGATGTCATGAGAGATTAAAGACGTACGACCTGGAAGGTCAGTAAGTACATCGTTAAAAGAAAGAAGAATTTCCCTAACTTGACTTTGTTGTGACGATGACAAAGTCGAAGAAATTGTGACATCCTTCCAAGATTCGGAAGCTTGTAAAGATGGTAAAGCAAACTGTAAAGGAATTGAAGACGTAGTGTCTTCCTCATTCACTAATGCAAAAGAAGAAATATGAGGTGAAGACTCAGACACAGACACAGAGTTAATAATAGGAATTAACTCTTGTGGTCTTTCCACTGCCAATTTCAACGTATTGACATGGAACGTTTTAATTTTTCCTCTTACGTTTATAGCATAGTCAACATCCGTGACTCGTTTAATAATCACAAATGGACCCTGCCATGAAACCAACAGTTTATTATCCTCATGAGGTAGAAGTAACCAGACTTTTTCCCCAGGATTAAAATATTGCAATCTTCTCCCTTGATTGTGGAATAATCTAGATTTTTGTGTCGCTGATTTAATGCTCTCGGATGCATATGTACACGCATCAATGATTCTTTAAGGTCAATCACCAGCTCGTAACTAGTACGAGTGGATTCATCCACTGATGATCCGACCAGTAAATTTTTCAAGATCATCATTGGGCCACGAGGATTAGAGCCATAGACGAGCTCTAATGGACTAAATCCAGTGCTTTCGTGGGGGGACCTCTCGATATGCGAATAAAGCGGCACAAAGTAGCCTGTCCCAGTCCCGAGGACATCCCTCAGTGATCTTGTGAAGAATCTGTTTGAGTGAACCGTTAAGACGTTCACAAACTCCGTTCGTTTGGGCATGATATGCACTTGAAAACGAATGGTGAATGGAGAGCATCGACTCCACTTCTTTCATAATATTTGAGGTGAATTGTGAACCTCTATGTGATAAAATTTCCTCTGGAAAACCAATACGACAAAAAATTGAAAATAAGGCATCTGATACCGACGCAGTATTGATGGTTTTCAGAGGTATGGCCTCAGGCCACCGTGTACAAAGATCTACACAGGTTAAGATATATCGGAACCCATTATTAGATGGAACAGATAAGGGACCAATGATATCTATGGCTATCTTCTTAAATGGTCTTTCTGGTACATCAGTGATCTGTAAGGGTGCCGTGTGGAATCTGCCCTTACGTGATATGCTTTGACATGTCGTACATGACCTACAATATAATTTTGTGTCCTTATTGACACCAGGCCAATAGAATTGCGATTTGACTCTAAATAATGTTCTTTTAATACCCATGTGCCCTGCCATGGGAGAGTCATGCCCTGTTTGTAACACCAAAGGTCTAAATTGTTTTGGAACGACTATCTGATGAATAATTGACATACCATTGTCATAGTATCTTGTAAGTATGGATTTCTTAATTTGAAACCAATGTTGTGCTGATTTCGTATGTTTACTAACTTTTTTTTCTGCTAGCGCAAATAAACGCTGTAAACTTGGATCATTTTTTTGTTTTTCCGCAAACGCCGCTGGTGCTTCAGCAACGACGTCGGGAGACATAATTGTATCTATTATAGGTGTAGGTGGGGTGGCCATATCTGTAGCCAACTGTTGTGCTCTAGTGACAACAGCATTTGCCATCAATGGGTGAGATTCAACCCATTTCGTAATCTCATGTGGAGTGCAATTTCTAACTCCAGGTATGTTACCTAAGATTATCTCAGCCACGGGAGCTCTTAACCCGCAAGCATACACCATACCTGTATAAAACGGTGTATCGATATAGACATGTGCTATTGGATATTCTTCTATATTCCCACCAAATGTGATACATTTAACAGTTTTACCCGTAAATGCAGAGGGCTCGATAAGCGAGTGTTGTATGCCGACAGTAGAAGAGCCGGTGTCACGTAAAACTCTTACTTCCTTTCCGTATAAATATGCCTTGTGGTATGTGAGACGTCCCAAATTCTCACAAGCAGACATAGAAGACATTGTATGACCACACCGAAGCGTATTTTTCCTCTCTGATATCGGATGTGATTGACAAACATAACAAGAGTCATCTAATATGCTGCATGAATTAGCATGTTTGTTATCATCATTCTCATGATCTCTTTTGGTAGTACATGCATTAGCATGACCATGTTTGTCATTATTCTTTGAAGATGATCTGAAATGATTTGTTTTCTTTTTGCCTGATTTTGTCTTATAATAAAAATCTGATGAATCATCATTATCATCATTCCTTTTATATGATGATCCATGATTATTGTAATCCCTGTAATAGTCTTTGTGATAATCATCACGACCCCTGCCTTTGTGGCCTCCACGATCATGAGGTGAATAACCTCGATAACTCCGACGATAGAATCTTGACGGTGAGCGATACCGAGGGAAGTTGTAAGACCCCCGATATTCATGACGAAATTGTGTACGGTATCGACCGTCCGTGCTCTGTGATCTAGGTCGGTGATCATAAGATCTATGATCATGGAGTGCTGCACACGTAGGCATAGGATCTCGTGGACAAGATCGATGGACATCCTTATTCGGATGTGCCGTGACAAACTGTCTACCGAATTTTTCATATTCTGCAATAGAGTTAGGGTGTCTCTCTTGTAAGAAGGATTCTAAATCATGACTACATGAGGAGAGCGCTTTATCACGTAGCATGAGATCCATTAACCCCTCATATGATTTGGTAATACCTGATAATTCTATCCATCTATTGAAATAATGTTTAATGGAAGCAATACATTCCCCAAAGTCAGCGTCCTTACTAGGCTAAGCCATATGGAAACGTTCTCGGAATCCAGATTCAGTTAACTGGAACCGTCTAAGAAGTACTTCTTTTACGACATCAAAATCGTTTCTGCTTTTCTCATCTAGATTCATGAAAACCTTGAGTGAGTCCCCGGTCAAAAAATCAACCAAAAGACTACTCCATTTTTCCTTAGGTATGTTCAAACCTGTAACTTTCATAATAAATCTTGATAAAAATGAATCGATGCAATCTCTAGATTGATCGAAATGTGGCATCTTCAATTTCTGATAAAATACATTTGAATTAGCTGAAGGTTGGGACTGTTCTGATTGCGCCCCCGCCAATTCAATAGCCCTTTCCTTCTCAGCATTTAATCTTAAAGTCTCAAGCTCAATAGCATGTTTATATTCTTGGTCTAGTTGAAGTAGTTCCATTCTTCTTATTTGCATTTTCTCCCTATCTAATTCTCTTTCCTTTTCTTGTTGAGCTATTTCCTTCTCCTTAAGTTCTTTCTGTAATTCTCTATCTTTTTCTTGTTGAGCTATTTCCTTCTCCTTAAGTTCTTTCTGTAATTCTCTCTCTTTTTCTTGTTGAGCCATTTCTTTATCTTTTTGCGCCAGTTCCAACTTTTTAAGTTCGCATTGCTCAATTCTTTCCTGTTGCGATAAATGCTTTTCATATCTCGTTTCAGCATAAGTCTGCAGATCAGAACCTGATTTACCTAGACTTTGTCCCAATTTAATAAAATCTTCCAACGTAGACATGGTGCTACGTTTCTCAATAACTTATATAAGTAAATTATTTGTCAATAAATATACTATGAACATATGAGCTTAATTAGTTCAAAGTAACTATGATATTTACTATAGCCAGAGACAAGAACAGGTGACGATAAACAATGGATGGAACAAGCAAATGAAATGATATATTCACTTATACGACGCTATGAAACAGATAAAAAGAAACTAAGTTGGTACTAGACATAATAATTAAAGAAATAAAATGTTTAAAGTAACATTACAAAAATTTTACGATACAAGTCGTCCTAAACTAACAATGAGACAGAGAGATTTTTAGATCACAAACAAATAAAATCGAACAATACGGAAACTAGGATATGCAAATTAAATATCGTAGGCACGCGACGTTACAACTAGCACAAGCAAAGTGATTATATTGCTAACTGAAGAAACATTTATATCCTAACTCAAAAGAAAAATTAATAATCAGTTAGATCCTCAGTCAGCGAATATAAGCAATTATCCCTAAAAGTCGTTAAAATTGCTTAAATCTTCCAAAGGAATATACAAGCAATGATAAGCCCTATCCAACCGTCCCGCGAAGTTACATAAAGTACATCGATAGTAAACACATAATGATTACTACTAGAACTGCAAAGTAGGACAGACAAGTGACAGTGGAGGAAAAATTGAAGGCCAAAGCTAGCCAACTGGACAACACACACTAGTCGAAAGGTCTAATTTAGACAAGAACTTATCTTCATGTGGTCATGCCATTGTGATCCCAAAAAATAAACCACAACAAGATGCTCCCAGCTGTTTGACTTGTTTCCATTGAGAAGCAAACTTGACCGGTTGATTGAAGATTTTCGAAATTGATATTGAAAGAAATTCTGTTGAAATACATCCCCGGTTGCTCTGGAGGTTTAACAAGTGTATGGATTGTCTTTCTGGTTCTTTGTAATCGTTCAGGATAAAAAAATTGAATGACATTCGATCGATTTGATTCAGCGAACTCAGCGACCGTTGATCGGAGTGATGACTCGACCTTGACCTTCGTAACTTGATGTGTAAATTTGAGTTGCCAGAGTGGACCTGCGCATTGAATGAGACCTTTTTGAACTGTTCAATTTCCACTGTTACTTTGTCTGTGACGAACTGAATTGATCTTGAAGTTGTTTCCACTAGAATCTTCCCAACTTGAAGCCTGATTCATGAACATTAGTTCGTTCAATTGGGTAACGGAAAAGATGAATTCTGAAAATTGTCCGAACACTTTCTGACACCAGTATGTTACGGTCCCGCTGTATCTTTCTTGCTAGTTGTTATTAAAAGATTCAGCACCGTTGGACGTGATTTTATTGGGTGTGCTTGTCAATATTTCAGATATTATGATTCATCTATTCTAATTCCAGCTTTATAGTTCGATTGCAGTTTTAAGCCATTATTGTGTGATTAAATTATTATTATATTCAGTGTTGTTGTTGTATATTAATTCTTCCGCAGTGTTGGTTAGATTATAGTTAGTCTTATGAATACCTGTGATAATCTGGACTGACCTTGCAAGGATTAACAACAGTCACAGCACAGAGTGAGAACCTGAATAATTCAGGCAATCAACAAGTTCCATTGACGACTGAACAATTTAATATATATACTTTTGCACAATGAGCGTAACACATTTCTCACACATTTAACTTGGCTTTAACATATTCCTAAGCTCTACACAATGTTCCTCTCACAGACTTAGCTCGTCTGGGTTAACCGTTAAGTTTATAGCGTAATAGAGTGTGCAACCAACTCCTACTGAATCCGATCCTTAGAATTATTATCCCTTCACAATGCTAGTGAGTACATTATCCGTAAATCTATAGATCCTTTCTATGTATCATTATTCAACATCTTTGGCTTGCATCGCAAGGCTTTAACTGCCATGTATATAAGTTCAAGGTGAACGTAATCTGCGTTGTTCGCGATTCTAATCTGGACTCTACCTGGTCCTATATTCAGTTTGATACGAATTCTTACGCTATTTTACACTTTCCAGTGGATCTGCCGTTCCACATATATATTTAGTCAGTGGCTATGCCACATATTCAAACACGATCCTTAAGTGGTTTTACCACACATTCCAACACTGCCATTCGGCTCAATGGCCATACATAGACTTTCCTAGTCTTTAGACACATATCCTTATATTGGCTTAAAGCCAGAACACAACGGTTCTACACATGAGTAAGTGGCTATACCACACAATTGAAACACTATCCATAAGTGGCTGTGCCACACATGGAAACACTGTTGGATGGTACGCCGGCCATCAGGCCCGCAGGCCATAGGTAGACTAAATGTAACTAGGCTTGACGCGTCATACATCGATCTGCGCGATTTCTGGTCTTAATTCAATTGAGGAGTTCCGTGGTGCAGGCATGCGAATGTTGCAATCATTCACATGTCTGCAAGCCGCGAAACAGTCCTCAACAAGGACTGCGAACAGTGCAGCAAGAAAAATTCCACAGGGTGGAAAAATAAGAACCAAATGCAAGAGAAGCATTATGGCAAACCTGGACCAGAAAATAGAGAGGGAACACCCACACGTGGGAAAAGGAATCAGGACCTAGAAACGCCACGGGGCAAACTTAGGCCTGGAAAGAAAAATAATTATAATAAAGTGGACAGAGGGGAATGGGAACCCCAGTTTCACAGCAGTCTTCGCTCGAATGTTTTACAATGGCCACTATGCAGCGAGTACAATGAACTGTTATACCCCAGAATAAGCCGACGATCCCTCGGTCGGACTTATGCAAACTGGGGGAAGAAAAAAGAGAGCAAAGTTCTCTTAATTTGAATTTGAACCTGAGGGGAGACAACCCCAGGAACCGAATTGATAGTGGTATATTCTTGTGTGGTGACACAAGAAAGAAACGTCCGCAAAACAGTGCTTCCAATGTAAAGGACCTGACAGGTGCCATGAATACTATGTCAGAAAAATTAAACGTCCATATGTAGCTCTTTTAAGGACCTGGACAGATGAGAAGGCAGAGGAGACTGTTACCTCATCATACCAATATGTGAACGAACTGACCACTCGTTTAAAAACTAGTTGGAAACTGGCAAATGAAAATTTGAGACAAGCCAGGAAAAAGCATGCTGTTTATTATAATGAAAAAGCGAAGGATCGAGAACTTGCTGTAGGGGAGAAGGTACCACTTCTATTGCCAGGCAGCAACAATAAACTTCAGATCGGATGGCAAGGGCCATATACAGTTTTGGAAAAAGTATCCAGAACCAATTATAAGATAGACAAAAAGGGAAAGGAGAAAGTCTATCATGTGAACCTTTTGAAGAAATATCTGGACAGACAAATCCAGGAGGGATCACATTTAATGGTCATGTCTATAGCAACCGAGATGAAAAAGGAACCTCTCTCCTCGGTTGAATATCCACTAAAAACCAGTGAAACGTTTGCACAGGTGAAAATCAGTAATCACCTGACAAAATGACAGAAGGAGAAGGTTCAGCAGGTCCCTGAGAAACATACAGATGTGTTAACTGATAAACCGGGACACACAAATTTGTTGTCATGTGATATGAAACTACTAGACTCAGCACCCATCTGTATGAGGCCTTATTCGTTTCCGTTCGCTAAGGAAAAAGCTTTGAAAGAGGAGATTGATTATCTGTTAAAAGAAGGGATTATTTCTCACAGTGATTCTCCTTACAGTTCCTGTGTGGTGTTTTTGCGGAAACCACCAGGAGAACATAGACTGTGCATAGATTACAGGAAACTGAATGCTGTCACAGAAGGTCAGGTGGATCCATTACTTGATACTACTTAACTTTGTGCCAGGCTTAACAAAGCAAAATATTTTTCAAAGGTGGATCTTAGCAAAGGCTATTACCAGATTCCAGTAAAGCCTGAGGTTCGACCCTATTTGGCATTTAGCACCTCGGAAGGTCATTATGAGTTCAACATGTTACCATTTGGTTTGAAAAATGCCCCGAGTGTGTTTTCTAGGATGATGCGAAATTTGCTGGATACCCTGAAAAATCCATGTATTTCGAATTTTATGGATGATATCCTCATTGCTACGGAAACATTTGAGGAACACGTTACCTCTTTGAATATGCTGTTTGATAGACTTAGAGAGGCTAACTTAACCGATAGGCCAACAAAATGCTGTATTGGTTGTAAAGAGTTGGAATTCTTGTGACATACAGTAGCATGACCCCTGATCCCAAGAACCTGGAAAAACTAAAAAGAGCACCTAGACCACAAACAAAAAACGATGTGCGATCTTTCGTGTCTCTGTGTGGTTTTTACCAAAAGTATATCAAACATTTTAACTCTATATGTGCTCCTTTGACCGATTTAACTCGCAAAGGTCAACCTGATACTATAATTTGGTCAGCACAGTGTGAATTGGCTTACCAGGAGTTAAAAGAGAAGCTTACAAGCAGGCCAGTGTTGCAATTGCCTGACTTGACTAAAGAATTTATTGTGAGAAGTGACGCAAGCAATGTAGGCCTGGGCGCTACATTATTGCAAAGGTCCTCCTCACAAGATGGGGAATTGAACCCAGTCGCGTATGCTAGCAGCAAATTGAACAAGGCGGAAAAAAATTACTCAACCAGTGAAAAAAGAATGTCTCGCTTTAATATGGGCTGTAAAGAAATTCCAGATTTATTTATATGGCCGGACATTTGTGGTCCAAACGGATCATTCTCCACTCGTGTTCTTATCACAGGCCAAGCATGAAAATTCTAGATTATTGAGATGGTCTCTCTTGTTGCAACCATACTCATTTTTAATAGAATACATTCCCGGCCCTTTGAACGTTGGCGCAGACTTTTTGAGCCGACATCCTTATGACGAAGATCAGAAAAACGAGTAAGACTTCATGGAGCTAAGTTATCTCGTATATTATAACCTGCAAATGAATGCAAGTTTTAGGATGGGAGGTGTGTAGCAAAATAAACGCTCAATTCAGTACGATTTAGGCATAAAACGATAATAAATACATTAGCCCGCATGTGTCTGACGGTTGGCCTCTTCGACGCCAGCAGGCTGCTTTTTGTACAGTGCTAAGCCTATAGAACGATTTCACGGAAAAAGTCTGACACGCTTTAGTTTCGTTTTCGAGAAACATTACTATATTTAACTTTTGCCCAATCTGCTGTATACACTTTGTAGTCTAGCCTAAGAATTAACTATTGGCGGAAGCATGCCGCAATATAGCTATCTGAAGTAACACTTTCTGTCAACTTTGTAGCAAAATCAGTAGAAATCCTTACATTTTTTGGTAGTATTACACGATACAATGCTAACTAGTAACGCAAAGTCCTAACCCGCCCCGTCTACACCCCGCTTCGCTGACACAGTCTGCAACGCATATATTCACACTGCGGAAAAGCCAGCCAAGGCATAACCACGCAGACAGTTTTATTTCCTCCTAGTGGTAGTATTTCTGATGTAACTAAAACAAGTAGTTATTTGAAAAAAATACATGCTCGCAAGATGAAGGAGAGGAAAGATGGTGGACTTGTGCAAAATTTTATTTCACGATTGACATGACAAAAATTGGAAATTTTAAACCATTATGAAGTTCCCCATAAGAATTATATGGTAGTATGACGTAGAGTTAGCTGAGTAAGAATGTACTTTAAATAATATGATAGTCCCAGTATGAGAGAAGTTATTGAAGAAATACTAATATCTAAGAACACATGACCAGACACACTGGCGTTCCTGCTCATGTTTTTTTGGTAACGTTAGGGGGACGCGAGCTGGAAAAAAGAGGCAGGGAGGTACATTCAAATTCGCTTGGGGTGAATAGAGTATGAATGGGAAAGGGGAACGGTAGGAGAAATGTAATCCTAAACTAACGTGATATCTTTTGTATTGGGCATGACTAGAGCAGACTAGCCAATCGACCACCAGTTATTCAAATCTATTTTGGTTTTTCATTCAAACTGCTTTTGAATTCAAGTAGTAGAACGTTACGATTGGCAAGTGCTGGTAGATATTAGCAAAAGACTTTGACTATTCATTGCCAGTTGAACTAATATTTGTAAACAGATACGCTGAAAAACAGCTGTGTTAATTTTAAACTTAAATAAAGAATAAATTCACAGTCTGTGCAGTTCGGAGGAAGCTGAGGCCATTTCTTCACAAAATCAGCGTCATTTGTTTATATATTTCTTGATTGTGGTAAGGATATTTTATGAAATTTAATATGTTTGGTCCAACTACAAAGTTAGATACTGCTATTGTTGAAAAAGTGAAGGACATGTCGGAAGCAGACATTGTTGAGTCCACACATTAAACGGTATCTGACTGATGTATGTTGTTATAATTATGTTGACATATTATTTTATTAAAATAGTTTAGCAAGCCTCTGTGTTCAATGAACACTGTTTAACATGCCTGAAGCAAATATAAGTGTAAAGAAAAGAAGAGAAGATCATATCACAGGAAATGTGGTTACTCCCCATTATTGTATGGAGGAAAAGTATGTGAACGTACAGTGGCGTATCTACTATAAGGACTTGAGGTGTGGTCACAACCAGGTGGGAGTCCTGTACAATTCGGGGTGATTGCATTTGTAAGGCACGCGAGGCTGACCCCATACACACGTAGGAAATTAAGTGTTAGAATAAATGATCAGAGATAAAAGGCCAGAGTGTCCTTTTGTTGCAGAGGGTCTATGTTCATGTTGCCGGCTGGTGACAGGAAACCTGCTGAGTGCTAATAAACGCCAACCAGTCTCCAACCAGACTTATATGCTGTCGAATATCCAGTAGGAGCTTTGGCGAGTGTTGAACTTGAAATTTCTGCAACTACACATTGAAATATTTTACAACAAGGACTTCCAGGTGATCAGTTAGACATCTGGGGCATCTCTGACATTTTCTTGTGGTTCAAAATATTACACAGGAATTTTATGGGGGTAGGATGAACTACAGCCCTCATATACAGTGACTCTCCCGTTAGATAAATAAGTGAACTAGTTTAATATTTCATACAGGAAGGACATTTATAAATACATAATAACTTTTAGTTATTGGGCAGATTGTCCCAACAGTTTTAATTGTTCATTTTCTGTAAACTATCTTGTCCTTATTTTCAAAGACCTGTCCACAAGCTATGAATGGACAGGAAATATAAATTGTAAATATTTGTTCAAAGAAAAACTTAACTGCTAGTTATTAACATCTTTAATAGAAACTTAAAGTGTTTGATTGTTGTGTACCATCATTCATTTCTCCCCTAGACACTAGGTACACCATACACCATACACTAGAGCTAGAAGATTGACCGTGTGAGACCTAGGGAGGTAGCGTTAGGTTCTCTGCACATAATTCATCATCATCATTTATAGAGTCAGAGGCCTACATTTGCTTAACCTCACACGGTGATAGCAGATACCTTTTCATTCTTTTTAGGATACCATCATAACCTCCCCAGCACAATCAACTTTGCTACACTTAGTTACATTTATTTAATGTAATAAATTTCCTTGGTCGCCCCTTTTCTTTCTCTGCTATCAAGCAGATATTTTGTACTTTTAAATCATCTTACACTCCTCTCAGTGACAATTCGTCATGAACCCAGATGGGCTGGTCAGCGACCGAGCGTTGGGTTTACCTAAGGCGTCCCGGGCTATAAATTACCCGTCTGTGGACAGATTACAGACACGCACTTATCAGTCGGACACACCTGAGCGGAAATGTTGTAATAGTCCTGGCAGATGTAAGAAGCTATTTGTAAACACTGAAGAGAGAGGATCGGATGTTATCATTCCCTATTTGGGAGACATGCTATCTGCAGTAACGCGCAGAAATTTCCAGACTGGACCGTAGAATTGCTTCGAGCTTGATATAAATGGACCATTTAGAAATTAATATTTTTGTAATAATCCTATAGGTACAAATATATATATCTATACTGTCTGTTAAATTGTTTGTAGCCCGTAAATTAGGGGGAAGCTGTAATATTTTGAAAAAGCAAAGAACGTTTTCCCTTGTAACATTAAGAACGCTTCGTGTGTTCAAAGAGAGTTACATATGAAAATAACAATTTATTGTTTTAACGTCCCTTAATATTAAAGTGGAAATAATTGTATAACCAATGTTGCACGGGGCATTAATTAGGCATACTTGTAATTTTAATACCGGTACATCCTAAAGAAACTTTCTTTAAACTACAAAAAGATATGTGTCACAGCAATATTAAACGTATTTCGTTGTTTATAAGTTTACAATAATTATTAAGTTGTTCACCACTTTAACTTTTAGAAATTAAAATATTTTTAAATATTATTGTTAAATATTACTTCACTGTGAAATCTTACGATATTAAGGAGAAGGCATGGACCTGCAGCCGAAAATCTGTTATCGCTTCTCGGCCTTTTGGCTAAGATCAAAGTGTGAAACAGTTTGTAATAGCTGTGGCGAGGTGAAATTATTTGATAAGAGAACCCCTGGGTACTAGAATACGAAGATAGGGGGATGGTATCTGTATGTCGTAAAACCTACCACTGTTTCGGTGAGTGCGATAAGCCAGCACAAAGAGACTCACCAACCATCAATACACCTTAGACAAACACACTTTTTTTGGAGGTTCTCACTACACAACAAGCGCAGGGCGGGACAAATGTGGGATTTAAACCGCATGGTGCGTCTGTCTATACATACCAGAAGCCGTTCGACCCTTTATGCTAACGGAATTTTATAAAAGTATACGATCAATAGTTTCGTCGCGAAGTTTTGCGCCGACCATCGATCGGGTTTCATAACTAGCGGTAAAAGAACGTAAGTGTTTGAACTTTATTAAAAATAAATGAAAATGTTCTCGACATTGTTCCAGTTGCAGTACAGCGACACTAAGGACTGTCTAGTTGACGCCATAATCTAGTCTGCATATGACATATATCTCTACAGAGCCTCGTTGTGTTCAATAAAACTGTCTATTTGGAATTGTCCAGCCTGGCCATTGACAGTATTTTTTATGTTGGAGAATACGGCTGTGTGCGGGGTCACTTAAATACCACTAGATGGACATTGCCCTAAGTAGACTTATTACACATGCTATAATATAAATAATAAAGAACACTACCCCGTGGACCAGAGCCCGTATCAATATGTAGTTACATTCACGCAACAACGGAAATTCCCTGTCATATTTTTACATCAAATGAATAGTTGATTCCAATAATTACACCACTTCACCTCTCAGCACCTTATATTCTCATCAATACCTACACACAAAACACCAGACAAAATCAAAATCACCCACACCACACCAAGCTCATTAGCAATCTTCCTCTATAAATTTTATCAATTTTTTTATATTTTCCTCTTTATCTCAAGAGTGCAGGATTTTATCGAGTTTTTGACGTAATTTTGTCCTCACGCCAACACACCTCCATGAGTCATCATCAATACTCCCCCGCGCACTCTCCATTAAAAAACCCCACCGACCACCTAACGACAACTTACATTGTTTTTTTTTCTCTCATCCCTATATTCTCATCAATACCTACACTCAAAACACCAGACAAAAACAAAATCAACACCACACCACACCCCGGCTGCCAGCTACACCCCAACCCACACCCATGAGTCATCACCTCGCCAGCCAAAGTCAATAACCCCGCATTCTCCATTAAAACCCCCCACCGAACCGATAACGCCAGTAATTAACTACAACCTACCTACTTATCGGCCCTGACGAACCTGATCGAACTTATCAATTTTTATATTTTCCTCTTTTGCTCAAGATTGCAGGATTTTATCGAGTTTTTGCCGGCGCCCCGCTACACCCCAACACACCCATGTGTCATCACCCCCGCCCCAATATTCCATAGACAATCACCCGCACGATGTCTATAAACAACTACCATCGAACCAGAAGCAAAGAGCAACAAAGCGTCTGAAACTAGAGATTTAGATTGATATTTCGTATTCTTTTAAAGGGATCATTAAATATGTTTATAACAACTATATTAAGAAGCCTTGGCCTTTGTATAAATGTAGCCTACATGTTGAAAAATATATATTGTATATATGTTGTATATATGTGTATATATATGTATGTTGTATAAATATATATTGTTTGTATGTTGTATATATATATATATATATATATATATATATATATATATATATATATATATATATATATATCTATATATATATATATATATATATATATATATATATATATATATATATATATAATATATATGTGTGTGTGTGTATTGTATGTATGTTGTAACACCTGAATAAAGAAACATAACAATACACTGCTGAGTCATACACAACACTTAAAATATCATCACAATACAACCAACCTTCTAACCACGCCGCCATTATCGATCGGAATATTTTACTATATAAAATGTCACGCGCATCCTCTGTTATCGATCAGTATATTTTACAATATAAAAGCCACAAACATCCTCCGGAATAATAATTGAAACGTGCATGATATACTACTATTATATGACAAAGATATGAGAAGCTCTTGACTTTTTCCAGGATTTTCCCACTTATGCTTATCTTTAATGTGGACTTATCGTCTTCTTTGCTAATTATCATAGTTTTTGTTTTCTCAATATTAATGTCCGATCCATATTCATGACTTATACTGTTCACTTGCACTAGTTCTTGTAATTCCTGTTCACTTTCAGCCAACAACACGGTATCGTCTGCATATCTAATGTTGCTTATTGACCTTCCACTTATGTTCAGTCCTGGCATTTTGTTACGACATGTTTAATGATGTCGTCTGCTATAGTTGGCAGTGCGCATTTTGGTGTTGAGAGGTTTTTATGTAGAGTGGTTATTTTCATGCTTCACGAATTTTGGTGAACGCAAATTGCATGGGTCGATTGTGACGAGGTGGCGATGATAAGGTCACGCTTGGTGACTAGTGTACTTGACCCTTTTTATGCTGACCGTCAAGCCATGAAGACGTGTATAATATCCTTCCAGTGTTAGGCTTGCTAATTGCCATATATATATGATAGTGAGATAAGGACATAGGGTCAGTCCAGATTATATTAATGAAGTGATGGAATTATAAGGTTAATGTATAACCAAATTACGGAAGGATCGTTGATCAGTTATGATCTATATATTGTGTCAAAACACATGAGTCTCATTACCGGCTGACTGGATAACGGCAGCGCGTGTACACAGCCATGATTTCTTATGACAACTAAGTAACAGAAAATCTGACGGTCAAAGATGTTTTGTAATTAAACGACAATTGTAAGATATTATTATGAACTAATTACCTGTGAAGTATTAGTATTTTTCGTCAAATAAAAATGTATAATCCTTTGGACTCAAACCCGAGGACTTATCCACATCACTCATGTTAAGGTTGGTTCGTTATATGCCATTTATGGATTCTTATTCAAGCACGATGAAATCTCTTACAGAGGAGATATTTATTCACAATACTAACAATGAGGTTCGCAAGGAACCAGAATGGTTGTCGGACGTTATACTAACCGGTGAGACAATCTAATACAGTGACCCTCAATCATATTGATATCAATGACAAACCACCCCTTATCAACTGGTGGCCAGATGTGGCTGTGAAATTTTATTTCACATTAAGAGAATAATCTACAAAGAAAATACCGGGCTTTCAAAATCTCCCTTCGAGCGAAACGGACAATTTTTCTACACATGCACAAGTGACGTCACGCCTTGGCAACAGTATGATCGTTAGCAATGGAATCCCGCAACTCAGCAACATTTAAGAAAAGAATTCAAAACGCATCAACCAACGGAAGAAACTAAATCAAACAATCGTCATTACTACATACGATCTCCTTTGTTCGTTGGCGAAGCTAGCACTGTAGAAGAAAAACATGTCGCGATTCCAAAAGTTAAGTACTTGTTCGTACCTTACGCATAATAAGTCCATGTTGCTAACTTCATAGACATGTCTTGGAGGTCATTTTCTGAATATTAAATGTTTTCTTAATATGTATTCATGTTGTAAAGTATATATCAGCGGATTTGGTTGGCGAAGGAACTAAAACCTCTGTAATGTTGCGAAAAGCTGACCACAGAGATTTTAGTCGGTCTTAGGGATATATTGAATTTTTGCAATTTTGTACGGGAGACCCCTTAACAAATTAACCAGGGAAACGTTCTGCTCGACATTGCAATAATTCGATACTAAGTGTTTTAGTTGTAAAGTGTTGTATATAACGGTTGTAATTTTTCTGTACTATGTTTCACTTTTATTCATTTTTTGTCGTATGTTCGTAATCTATCTCGTCCATCCTGATCTGACTATTGTTTAGTTCATATAATAACATATTTGTCAGTTAAATGAGTCCTTTGTTACGTCACCATTTTTAGTGAACATATTTAATCTAGACTTGGTTCAACCTTGACCTTATTTGAGTACTTCCGATTTTACTGCTCGTTTTATAGGATCATTTTATGTCTGGAAATTGTCATTTTGTGGCGTGCTACTGTTTGTAAAGTTTTGATTCATTGTTCGTCTTGTAGTTATTCATTTCACAAATTAATGATATAATAATAATATTAGAAATTGATTATTAATAAGATAATAACATAATTTAATTATTTTTGACTAAATTACTAGAGGACTTAGATGATGTCATCATTTGAGCTAGTGGTCTAATTCACTATTAGTTATTCATTATGACTAGGGCATGAGGTCATAATAGTAGTATGAAATATTAAAGAAGGGCAACTTTTATTTGATAATTGCTTGGTAATCACGCCATGAATATGTGATGGAATAAGATTAATATTAGACTAAATAGATATATTATTAACTTAATGATGTCTACGTTAGAGCATTTTGTGAAGCTTGAGGACGCAATTTGAGAAGCACTTAAAGAATTTGATTATTATTTGATTGACTCGGTGAGTCATATATATAGTTACCATGTATATCTTAGAGTATTACATGAATTTGGGACGTATTGATTATGGTATGGAGGGCGAAATGTTGAGATTATTTGCTATGAGACTGTTTATTACAAAAGAATGGAGAGTAATAGGAAAAGCATATACGGAGGAAGAAGTTGTAGCTGAGGTAAAGCGTCTTGAGGAATTAAAAGAAATAAGGGAACAAAGTATGATGACATTAGAGGAGAAGAAAAAGAGACAGGATTTAAAAGTCATACAGAAGAAGATACGAGATTTGGAGAATGAAATGCATCTTAATGCTTTAAAAAAATTCTCGGAGGAACATGTAAATGTTGAAAACAATTTATTTGATGAAGAAAAGGATGTTGTTGTTGAATTAAATAAGGGTGATACTGCTTTAAATGCAGATTGTACACACATGGCTCAGATTCAGGAGCTGAAATCTGAGGTTTTGAGTTTGAGATTAAAGGTTGATACACAAGAAGTGGTAATTCAGGATATGAAGAGTTCTTACATTCAATTGGAGAATAAGATTTAAAAAATTGAACTCGAGAATCAGGAATTCAGACGAATTATAAGTAGACATGAAGAGTTGACTAATGAAAAGTTAAAAAAACCTCGAGACATTACTCCTTAAGGAGAACAATAAAAATGAAAACCTAAATGAAATAAATACGAAGCAGAGGCAAGAGATTGCAGTACTAACTTCTAAAGGTACTAAATTAAGAAATAGGGTTGATGATCTGCTGGATGTGGTATTGGACAAGAAGATATTGTCCAACATCAGATATGATAAACCTACTGTACGACATACTAGGGGTGCTCCATGTGCTAAGACCAGCTCAGCACAACCCAAAAAAATGAAAATATCATTCCGAGGGAGATATACCTTTCGTCGGCAGAATAATATCGCCAATTCTGAAAATAAATGTTGGCGACAGGATCAGAATACAACTGATCCTAATAAAACTGTTAACGTTATCAACAGTGGAAGAGATTGTACTAAGAAGAGTAACATGTTGAAACATATAGTTGGAGTTAAGAATAATGGGAAGATACCCAATAAAATCAATGCCAGCAAATTGAAACAAAGGAATGTATGTGGTTCTTCTAATTCGTGTACTAATACATGTCCTACAAATGTACCTTTACAGGATAAGGGTGATCATACTCAGGCCCAACCTATTATTCCAGTCTATAGAAAGAATTATAATTACACGAGGGACATACATTGCAATTTACCTCAGGCAACTATGGTTGCACTTCAATCTTTTTCCCATGTTAGTGACACTGGTCCTACTTATATTGGGAAAAGTGCATATTCTCGCACTGTTTTAGTACGAAATCTGCTACACGACACTACATGGCAGACACTTGGTAATTTTTTTCAATACATGGCAGACGTTAGGTTCGTGCGTCTGTTGCCACCTACCAACAACAGATATGGTGAAGCTCTGGTTACATTTCGTAACAATAGAGATGCTCGAATTGTTATCGAGCTTGACAATGGTGTTTATTTTCACCACCATTCTTTGAGATTGCAATTAGTACCTGATTCTGCGTCACGCATATAACATGATGCAATAACACTGTTTATCTCAGGTCTTTGATGACTCACATAGTCAGTCATCAGTCTTTTCTTTTCATAGTTATCTATTTTAATATAGATTGATTTAGTGATTTTTTTTCATGTCACATTTCTATTTGTACACACGTTTTCATTCTTATGTAGTTTACCGTGCATACATTAGACAGTAACGTAGTTGATTATTCTAACTATGCTCAGCCAATGCAGCATAAGTTTGTATATCGTTTAATTGCCTTGAAAAAAAGGGACATGCTTCTGAAAGTGACATGGATTAATAAGCGCTCACTAAATTTCTAGGAATTTTATTTTATTAAATACCTCCAAAATTTGAGGTTAACATTTGCTACTCAATTTTTCGCAAATGTATCTCCCCGTACAGATGCCAGCAATTACGGACTAGGAGCGAACTGTACTTCGCGAGTTACGATTCGGTATATTAGCGATGATATCGTATCTCGTACTTCGGGTGACATAAACAGATGCTACTGACGGTGAACACTCCAGGATACTATCAATTTTAACTGATCCAGTTTACGTTCGACTTCATCATCGAATCCATATCTGGAACTGAAAATTTTATGGCCGATGTACAGTCCAGGCATCCTGTGGAATTCAATTCAAAAGTAAATATGATTCACATGTTCAAGAAGGGATATTGAACAATACGTACATTTTGAATGACTGCATACTACAACGATGAATATGTTATGAACTAAATGCATACTAATAACACATCGAATAACTGGGATTAAACTATGTACATTCTGCAAACGAAACTGACGATGGCGCGAGAAACATAATTCAAGTTTTCGTTTATTAAGTTTGGACTTTGGTTTGTGTTCATTCGTCCTCCAACTCATTACGATACAGGCGGGAAGAGGATTTGAATCAATGTTGGACACACTCGTTTTGCAACAGGAATCAAAATGACTAATTCAATGCTGTAAAGGTTTAAATTCATTCATACACGGAGCACAGATGAAAATTATTAACTTTCTCTCCCAATGGAACTAACCGTAGATTCACACGTGGACATAACGACGCTTGGATCTTCATATCCAGCATTATTAAATTTAATATTTATTGATTTAATTAGTAAAATAAAAATAAAATGAGAAAAAGATGAAATACATAAAAGACAGAAAAAATAGAAAACAAAATAATCTCACACCACTGAATAATCTAAATTAATGTAAATATGAATGTGAAAATTACTATTTGAATTTAACAAATACGTTTACATAATATGTTATGTATTAGTATTGTTTTGTTAGTTAATTAAGTTAATTAGCTAGTAGTTAATCTACACATATATTTAAAAAAAAATTTTATGCACACCTCACTAATTAACTTTATACTTTATACTTTTCTTTACTTACTTGTCTTTACATTTCGCTTCTTTCTTTACTATGACACGATTGATGACGCCCAATTTATATTATGATTGAGTAATTGGCCGCCAAATGACGCGTGCACCATGGGTTGAGTGATGGTGCCCGTGGTCTGGTTTTGTGAAGTGTGCAGATGTGTTCAGTCAAACAATGATCATACAAAATAACAGGGCAATCCACATTAGGACGTCAGTAAACTCACGACGTATAAAGTCAATGATTCTTGTAACAGCCGATGACGTTTTTCTTCATTATTTATTGTGGACGCCACAGTGACAAAATGGTTACGCGAATATGTAGGCACATCAAACAGTCATTATCACAGCAACATTCAATACAGCAATGGACGGTAGACAGCATTACAATGATGAGTCAGGTGCTGTAAATGTAGTCAGGTGAAAAACTCCATCCTTTTCTATAACAGCCAGGAGATAACCAGATGTATGAGATCAGTTCACTCTCCTTAATCTGACTTCAGCAAGACAGGCACGTCTGCTGAAGTATAAATAATGTCCTCAAAAATATCCTCTAGATAACAAAGGTTTTCAAACCTAGTTCATGTAACAAAGTAGCAAGTAATAGTCCTTGGGACATGCATCAACCGATGCAGTACAATACAGCGACATGTGAGCTGGGAAAAACATCTCGTGACGACGCCTTCCGAAGACAGGCTATCAATCAAAATCGCTCACGACCAAAAATCGATAGAGTTAATGAAAGGTTAATTTACCTTGCCTTCAGGAAAAACACAGAAATATTACGCCTCCCCGGCATGTGGAAATACACTAGAGGTATTATCTCGAATAAACGAAATATCCATTAAGAGGACTTCACATTCCTGACAGAACAAAAAATAGCGGAGATCCCCTCTTCAGCGAGGCATCCCCCTAGCTATTCAAAATCGCTCACTCGACTGACTGGTGGGCGGAAATCGATCGACCCAGAAGCAAGACCAGTCATGCGCAGTCCAGCGCAAAATGACCACAGCTCAGAACTTAAGACGCAAGGACCTTTACTACGAACCAGCGTAAGAATGATTACCTTAAAAGGATAACCCAACAGGTTGCCAACCGTTTGTCTGAAAAAACGGCCTAGCATAGCAAACTTAACTGCATTCAATACCAACGCGAGGAGACAGCTGCTTACCGAGAAAAGTGACTATAAATTTCAAGCAGTTGTTGCCCTTGCGTTATAAAATATATATTGTAATAAAACGATGTTGCGAGAATTTCTCACGCAACATATCACCACCTCCTCCCTATAAAAAAAAAATGTGGAACATATTTTTTTTTTTTAAATATCAAAGAGCATGCGATAAGCGGCTCAAAACGCACGAATTATGCGCTGATAATTAATTAAATTGCCTAACATGAGGCTAAATATAGAGTGTCTGGTGAGGATATACCTCAACAGAAAAATAAATATGTCTCAAAAAATATTCACATCGGGGAGGTGTCACCAACACACATCACGTTAGCACGTAAACACAATATACGTATGCAAGTTACCATAGACATTATTAAATAGCATAATCTAATATTGTCTTTAAAAATGGATGTACAAATCTGATAGAAAAATTTAATTAGTACATTATTTGACATGTAATGACATAAGTACATAGTAAAGTTAAACTACATGACGATCCAGGACATATCCTCTGGCATTCCGAGGGTAAGTACACAATCTAGAACTCGTCATGCTTGATAATAGTAAGGTAAGTCCTCAGCTCATCAATGACATTCTGAGAAAGTACAAGCAACATAATGCTAATTAATAACTAATATGCTTCATAAGGTACAATACATTATTAATAATTGTGGCTGTTTAGTAAACTAACGGCCCTTATATTAACCACTCAGTCTTCCTCTATCATCTTAAAAAACGAACAGAAGAAGATGATAACAAAGCACGATAGTGTGTACATATAAAGTGAGTACAGATGTGCTAATCTATTGTAGTAATATAGGTGTGTTATGACTCTGTAATATATGGAAATATAGGACAGAAGTATTAGTTGGAGTC
This sequence comes from Oreohelix idahoensis, assembly GCA_024509875.1. Taxonomy (NCBI): domain Eukaryota; kingdom Metazoa; phylum Mollusca; class Gastropoda; order Stylommatophora; family Oreohelicidae; genus Oreohelix; species Oreohelix idahoensis. The sequence continues at coordinate 35,911 of JAMPIV010007617.1, read as the reverse complement.
ATGTGGGCATCTAGACAAAATGTCAGCCATCACATTATCCGCACCACGGATAGCTCGTACCGTGAAGTGAAAAGGTTGAAGAGCTATAGCATATCGAGTGGATCTCGAACTCTTCAAATTCTTAGTCTGAATAGCTGTAAGAGCTTTCTGATCAGTCTAAGAATGAAATGTGCGCCCAGGAGGAATCTTTGTAGTTTTAGAATTGACCAAACCATCGCTAACAACTCACGGTCTAAAACCGAGTAGTTCCTCTCTGCCGCATTTAGTTTTCTAGAAATGTACATAACAGGATGCAGAGTATTTGCATATTCTTGCATCAGTGCTGCTCCAATCCCAGTGGATGAAGCATCACTTCGAAGAACAAAAGTCCTATCAAGAGTAGGTAATCTTAGGATGGGAGGAGAAGAAAATATATTCTTGATTTGGTCTAGTGAAGATTGGCATTCTTCAGACCAACGGACCAGATTAGGCGAACCTTTCTTCAACAATGTTGAGAGAGGTGCCATGATCGAAGATAAATTTGGAATAAATCTCCCATAAAATTGAATTAAACCTAAGAGACTCCTAACTTGTTTCTTCGTTTTACGAACAGAGATGTTCAGTATTTTGGAAGTATTGTGGTCTTCTGTCTTCAAGAGACCATGACCAACACGATGACCCAGGAAAGAGATTTCACCAAAACCAACAAAAGCTTTAGAAGGTTTTGCTGTCAAATTATTCTCACGTAGAGTGGACAGTAAGTCATATAACCCTAAATAGTGATCTTCCCAGGTATCACTGAAGAGACAGATGTCATCTAAGTATGCGATGACATCCGATCGATGTGACAAAATTCGACGCATCATGCGAACGAAAGTGGCAGGGGCGTTCATGAGACCAAAAGGCATAACATTCCATTGAAATAGACCCCTAGGTGTAGAAAAAGCAGTAAGAGGTTTGGCATGCTCTGCTAAAGGCACTTGCCAATAACCTTTAGACAAGTCAAGTTTAGTGAAGAATCTAGAATTAGAAAGTCTAATCAGTAGATCTTCTAACAAAGGCATCGGTTCAGCATCGAACTTTGTGACCTGATTCAATTTGCGATAATCAACGCAAATTCGTATGTTCTTATCCTTCTTCCGGACAATAACCATGGAGGAAGAATATGGTGAAGTCGATGGTTCAATTATATTTAATTGAATCATTTCATCCAATTCCTTTTCCACTTGCGACTGAAAGTGTATAGGAATAGGATAAGGCCTAACCCTAATTGGATTATTGTCGGTAAGAATTATGTCATGTTCTATGACATCTGTGTGTCCAGGAATGTCAGTGAGAACATCCTGAAATGTTTGTAACATCGACGAGACTTGTCGATGTTCGTCACCAGAAAGATTAGGAGAAACAGAAACGTTTTTCCAAGATTCCGTGGAATGTAATGGAACCACTGGAAGGGGAAGATTGACATCAGAGAAGGTAGATTCCTCATCCTGTATGACAGACAGGGATGAATAATGACCGTGAGGTGCAGGAGTATCATCCGTTGCCTGGAAAATAGGCAGCAAATAGTCCGGACGTTCGTAAAATTCCGAAAGCATGTTTATGTGGAAAGTTTTATGCTTTCCATCAATATCGACCACATAGTCAACATCGGAAATCCGAGAGACTATTGCATACGGACTTTTCCATGCAATAAGAAGTCTATTTTCCCTACTGGGGAGTAGGACGAATGCTTTGTCACCTGGACAAAGTTGTCGTAGACATCTATTCTTGTTAGCAAACTGCCTTGCCTTCTCTTTAGCAATTTCTGATGAAGCAGTTGCTAGCTTACGTGCCTCAATGATCTTTTGTCTAAGAGCAATGACATACTCATATGAGGATTGAGTTTCATCGCTAATATCATCGGCAGTGATGAGATCGTGTAATAAAGACATAGGGCCGCGCGGACGCGCGCCAAAGACAAGTTCGAAGGGAGAAAATCCTGTGTGTTCATTAGGGACTTCTCTATAGGCAAAGAGAGCCGCGGGTAAAACCCTGTCCCAATCTTGAGGATGATCTTCAGTTATCTTACCAAGCAAAGTCTTGAGCGTTCTATTCAGACGCTCAACTAACCCATTAGACATAGGATGGTAGATACTACTGAGATATCGTTCAATATGTAAGGTAGACATTACCTGTGACATAGTGTCAGATATGAGTTGAGTGCCATGGTCTGACAATATTTCTCTGGGGAACCCCAAGCGAGAAAATATCAACCAAAGAGCATCTGCGATATCTGTAGTAGATATGCTCTTAAGAGGAATAGCCTCTGGCCAACGTGTGCACATATCGACACATGTAAGGATGAACTGATGTCCTCTGGCCGACTTAACCTTAAAAGGGCCAATAATATCTATGGCCATTTTCTGAAACGGCCGAATAGGAATGTCAGCAGTCTGGATAGGCGCAGCATGTCGTGGTCCTCTAGATTTGACCTCCTGACATACCTTGCATGATCGGCAGTAAATACGAATGTCCTTGTTGACAAAAGGCCAAAAGAAAGCCGCAAGGACTCTCGACTTCGTACGGGAAAAACCCATATGTCCAGCACATTGCGAGTCATGAGCATGTTGCAATATTTGCACTCTCATGCTCTTGGGAACAAGAATTTGCGAATGTGCCGACGTAGTCGAATCTTGTACCATACGTACAAGTACGCCGTTTCTCATTGCAATCCAAGATTTTCTATTTGTATCCTGATTCGGATCACCTTTCTTCACAAGAATGAAGAATTTTTTTAAAGAAGGATCTTCTTCTTGCAATTTTATGAAAGAGTCACGAGTAATCACTAAGTGACTATCTTGGCTATCAACTTCATTATCACAATTCAGTGAAGTTTCGGGTGTTTGTAGAGCTTGTGCTCTTGTAACTACTGCATTTGTAGCTTGCATGTTATTATCCTCCCAAGCAGCAATCTGCTGTGGGGTACACTCCCTAACTCCGTGAATACGACCAATAATAAGGTCCGCAATAGGATTAGGTAAGAGACAAGCATGCACATCTCCAGTAAAGAAAGGAGTGGCAATGCGAATTACAGCAGTAGGATATTTTTCTAGAGTGCCGCCAAATGTGACACATTTAATAACCTTTCCTGTAGCACAAGATGGATCTACAAGCGATTGTCTAACACCAATAGTGGTGCATCCGGAATCGAAAAGTAGTGAGACCGGAGTATCATTAACAAGACCCTTATGTAGGATTAAAGAACCCCTCCCGTCATGCGCAACAGCAGCAGGAAGAGCGGGAAGAGGGTGACCACAACTCAAAGTAGTTATGGTACCCGGTTCGAATAAAGTACTGCATTGGGGGCATTTGTTTGCTCTCTCAAAATCAAAAGTAGAACCAGTGACAGCGTCAAAGTTTTTATTATCAACGACCTGATTACAGGCTCCCTGAGTTTCCTGTTGTACAGAATTAGCCTGCTGATATCTCTTTTTTTTGTGTTGAGATCTACCCCGACTATTATTACCTCTGAAGTTATCAGAGTTATTATTATCTCTGCAGTTATTATTGTCTCTATTGTAATTGTTATCATGATTCGAATTCCAGTTTCCACGATTACTATCATGTTCACATTGATGCGAACATCTATTTGTTTGGTTTTGAGGTCTTCGGCAGGAATAACCTCTATTACCATATCCTCTTTTGAAATGCCTATAATTATTAGGGTGATAGTAACGAGTACTATCAGGTTGTCTCCAATTCTTCGAAGAAGAATCACCATGAAATTGATTCCCATGATTTTGACAGAAATTACCGCTGCCCTTTCTATCAAAATTTTGTTGGGATCTACGAGCAAAGTTTTGACCATACGGTGCTGCCGAAGCAACCGGTAAACCTTCTTTCACCTTAGAGTTACCCATGGTTATGTGTGGGTGCGCAGTTACATATTGGCAACAGAAATCTTCCATTTCTTTTATTGTTTTAGGTTTACGTTCATGAAGGAAAGCAAGGAAAGACTCATTGACAGACGACATGACTTTGTCTCTAAGTATTAAGTCCATAAGTCCTTCATAAGTTTTTTCCGTCTTAGATAGTTCAACCCATCGTGAGAAAGTAATGCGTATTCTTGCTATAAACTCGGAGAATTCAACTCCAGTTTCAGGCAACATGTTTTTAAATTGTAGACGATAGCCGTCTTCGTTAAGCTGATATTTCTTTAACAAAGCGGCCCTGACAACCTCATAATTGTTCTTGTCAGGTTCATCCACCATATTTAATATACTTAGAGCTTTACCTGTCAGTATCCCTGATAACTGATAAACATATTTTGCTTTGTCTATGTTATGAGCTGTACATTCTTGTTCAAATCTGTCCAGATAGAACATTATGTCATCACTGGAAGGACTAAATGTTGGTAACTTAATCTTAAAAGTATCATTATTAGCCTTACCAGAAGATGAACCCTTGTTTGAATCATTACCATTACTCATGTTCATCAATTTCAATTTTTCCAACTCTAAAGCTAAGACCTTTTCTTCATGTTCCATTTTTGCTTTCTCTTTCCTCTCATCAGACTCTCTCTGTAATCTTCTTTCCTCAGCCTGAGCCTCTATTTGAAGTCTTTCAGCTTCTTTCTCAAGTCTTTTATTCTCAGCCTCTTTTTGAAGTCTTTCAGCTTCTAATTCCCTTTTTTGTTTTTCCATTTCCATTTGGAATCTTTTTTCATCCACCTGCATCTGCAGTTTCTTTTGTTCAGCTTCCATTGCTTTATCATATCGAGCAGTTGCAAATTCTTCTAACTTATCACCAGTCTTCCCAAGCAATTTACCCTGCTCAATAAAGTGCTCAAATGTAGACATGATGAGTAATAATATGAGTTCAAAAACCTGAAATAATTAACTAATTTATTTCAAACCTAAGTGTAACAAGTCTTAATTAAGCACTTGTATATTCACATCACATTATATTATCCCAGTCTCTGTGGGAAACAAGTCTCATATCAAAGAACTTGTGTATAGACCTTTTTGAAATATTATCAATCAACTCTTGATCATAGGTGCACTTCTCATTCAATAGTGCACGACACTATTCATCATTCATTTATCATCAGTGTAGTAGTAACCGTGCATTAGCATAGCCCATAACTAATTACTATAACTGTAAACAATGACTATGTAAACACATGCAGAATGTAAACATTGAAAATGTAAACAATGTAAACAATGTAAACAATAACAATGTAAACAATAACAAAGATCAGCAACAATACAAAAACGTTCGCAGAAATCAACTAAAAATAAAGCAGAAATTAATGAAATATCACAAAAAATGTGACGATATCTGCGATAGAATTAAACAAAATACATGACACCACAGTGTATAAACAAAAATGTTGTATGAAACTAAACTATAGTAAAGATGAGGCTAACAAATACAAACAAATCAAAACAAAACTAAAGAATGCGAAATAATAACGAAAACAATATTAATATAAGTCATCACAACTAACATAAATAGCAACAGAAGTCGCTTAGCAAATTCCAGTATCGGAAATTTGCACACCCTACAGAAAACGCTCACAATAGACGACCTCTATGACGTGGCATGATCTAAGGGAGACACCACCCAACCGAGAACCCGCTGAAATATAAACATATAAATATACGAATAACATATAACAATAGAATGAGATGATACACAGAAGACTCAGCAGAAGTATAAGGGCACAGTTTACATACAAACAGGCCACTTAACTTATAGGCTTCCAATCGTAGAACAGCAGCAAAAAACAGATGTCAATCAACGTCCTAGAGAGCGAAGCTCCAACGATGATGGCACAACTGAACTGCTTCCACTGCTAACACGATGGTACTTGAGCTTCTGACATACTGTATGTTGAGTTGTTTCGGCACTTGACCTTCTAATCCAATAGTAAATTGATGGAAATCGGTACTTGGCCTTCTTCAGAAAACAACCCGTTTCAACCGGCACTTGACCTTCTCAAAAAACGACAGCACTGGAACCTTGATAACAGCAACTTGCTTGACTTGTGTTAACGACAACAGTAGTCCGTGTTATCCGGCAATATTCAACAACGCCGTGTACTGTCAAATTCCTGTTTCCGTCAAAAAAATTGAAATTTTGACTTTTACCGGGCAACGCCGAGTACTTTGAAAATTTGAAGTGTTGACTTTCTTGAAGAATGTTGAAGTTGAAAATGAAGGATGCTGTAGTGTTGACTTGAAGTGGGTAAGGGACCCCGTGTTTGCTGGTACCAGATCAAACCAGCTTATGGCCACCAAATGATGACGCCCAATTTATATTATGATTGAGTAATTGGCCGCCAAATGACGCGTGCACCATGGGTTGAGTGATGGTGCCCGTGGTCTGGTTTTGTGAAGTGTGCAGATGTGTTCAGTCAAACAATGATCATACAAAATAACAGGGCAATCCACATTAGGACGTCAGTAAACTCACGACGTATAAAGTCAATGATTCTTGTAACAGCCGATGACGTTTTTCTTCATTATTTATTGTGGACGCCACAGTGACAAAATGGTTACGCGAATATGTAGGCACATCAAACAGTCATTATCACAGCAACATTCAATACAGCAATGGACGGTAGACAGCATTACAATGATGAGTCAGATGCATGTTATATTTCATAGTGCTGTAAATGTAGTCAGGTGAAAAACTCCATCTTTTTCTATAACAGCCAGGAGATAACCAGATGTATGAGATCAGTTCACTCTCCTTAATCTGACTTCAGCAAGACAGGCACGTCTGCTGAAGTATAAATAATGTCCTCAAAAATATCCTCTAGATAACAAAGGTTTTCAAACCTAGTTCATGTAACAAAGTAGCAAGTAATAGTCCTTGGGACATGCATCAACCGATGCAGTACAATACAGCGACATGTGAGCTGGGAAAAACATCTCGTGACGACGCCTTCCGAAGACAGGCTATCAATCAAAAATCGCTCACGACCAAAAATCGATAGAGTTAATGAAAGGTTAATTTACCTTGCCTTCAGGAAATACACAGAAATATTACGCCTCCCCGGCATGTGGAAATACACTAGAGGTATTATCTCGAATAAACGAAATATCCATTAAGAGGACTTCACATTCCTGACAGAACAAAAAATAGCGGAGATCCCCTCTTCAGCGAGGCATCCCCTTAGCTATTCAAAATCGCTCACTCGACTGACTGGTGGGCGGAAATCGATCGACCCAGAAGCAAGACCAGTCAAGCGCAGTCCAGCGCAAAATGACCACAGCTCAGAACTTAAGACGCAAGGACCTTTACTACGAACCAGCGTAAGAATGATTACCTTAAAAGGATAACCCAACAGGTTGCCAACCGTTTGTCTGAAAAAACGGCCTAGCATAGCAAACTTAACTGCATTCAATACCAACGCGAGGAGACAGCTGCTTACCGAGAAAAGTGACTATAAATTTCAAGCAGTTGTTGCCCTTGCGTTATAAAATATATATTGTAATAAAACGATGTTGCGAGAATTTCTTTATACTTTTCTTTACTTACTTGTCTTTACATTTCGCTTCTTTCTTTACTATGACACGATAATTAGTTTATTTAATCAAATTTTAATTAGATTTATACCCTACACACATACAATGATTAATTAGTTTATTTTTAATTATTTAGGATAATTTTTATTACACAACACATTATTATTTAGTCCAGACACTTTTATTTAATTAAAGAATGAGTTGACGACAGTTGACTTTTCCTTTAGTTAATATAATATTCATGTATTACATGACTGATATGATATCGACATGACCAAAATAATGTTCTAGTCAGAACATCGCAGGCCGTATGTCGGGTTTTTGTTAAAATTTTTGATATGATTGATTAAGATAATTTAATAAAAACATTGTATTGCATAGATTTTTGTCCCCCGTCGGGTAGGGAATTGTTACGACATGTTTAATGATGTCGTCTGCTATAGTTGGCAGTGCGGATTTTGGTGTTGAGAGGTTTTTATGTAGAGTGGTTTTTTTCATGCTTCGCGAATTTTGGTAAACGCAAATTGCATGGGTCGATTGTGACGCGGTGGCGTTGATATTGTCACGCTTGGTGACTAGTGTACTTGACCCTTTTTATGCTGACCGTCAAGCCATGAAGAAGTGTATTATATCCTTCCAGTGTTAGGCTTGCTAATTGCCATATATATGATAGTGAGATAAGGACATAGGGTCAGTCCAGATTATATTAATGAAGTGATGGAATTATAAGGTTAATGTATAACCAAATTACGGAAGGATCGTTGATCAGTTATGATCTATATATTGTGTCAAAACACACGAGTCTCATTACCGGCTGACTGGATAACGGCAGAGAGTGTACACAGCCATGATGTTCTGATGGCAACTAAGTAACAGAAAAACTGACGGTCAAAGATGTTTTGTAATTGGACGGCAATTGTAAGGTATTATTATGAACTAATTACCTGTAATGTGTTCGTATTTTTTGTCAAACAAAAATGTATAACCCTTTGGACTCAAACCCGAGGACTTATCCACATCACTCATGTTAAGGTTGGTTCGTTATATGCCATTTATGGATTTTTATTCAAGCACGATGAAATCTCTTACAGAGGAGATATTTATTCGCAATACTAACAATGAGGTTCGCAAGGAACCAGAATGGTTGTCGGACGTTATACTAACGGGTGAGACAATCTAATACAGTGACCCTCAATCATATTGATATCAATGACGAACCACCCCTTATCACATTTCCTGTATTTGCCTGAAAATGTTTTCGGTGTATAGATTAAATCGGCCGGGGGACAGCACTCAACCTTGTCTGACACCTCTTTTTATGTCGATGTATGGTGAATAATTTTTTCCAGATGTTACTGTAGCAGTTTGCTCCCAATAAAAGTTACTGAGTATTCTTATGTCTTTTCCGTCAGTACATATGTCTTCGAGGCATTCAATTATTTTCTCGTGATGGACTCTGTCAAAAGCCTTTTTATAGTCAGATGTGGCCGTTGACATAAAGCTGGCTGATGATGATGGTATGTCTATTATTTCCTACTTCTACTTGTTTTGATTGTATAGGTTTCGTATCTGTGCCCTAAACACTAGGCAGCTTACTTGAGATGTAAGACAACTTCTTTCTTTCAAACGATGACGTTACTTTAACAACAATTGATGAATGACTACGCTGACAGCATTAAAGTATTAACGTTGAACTTTATTTACATGAATCATCAAAGGTTGAAAAAAAAATGATATGCCCAACCTTCCTCTTGAGCCTTTCATTTGTACAGCAAATTTCATTAGGTAAAATTTTTAGTGTCATTTTATCTTTCTCTCTCTTTTTTCAATTCTCATACTGTCTCTAGTGGTTAGTGTGGACACAGCTTGAGAACCACTGTTGCTACAAATTTTATATTTCTTACATGTAAACATTGTCTCTCTTATATGCTGTCGTATTTCTTATGTTCTACTTGGTACATCTTTACGAAACTGGCCTGACCGCCAGGGTTGACTATTTACCAAGTTATCTTCTGTGTCATACTTCTCAAGACTTCCGGCTGACTATCGTTCTTCTCTTAGCCTGTCACCTTGTCTACCGTACTTCATTACTGGTTATAGGTTTCATAATATTCAACATACCGTACCTGGTTTTCGAAATACACACATTTGTCTCTAACTGGCAACACTGTCACCTCGTCCTCAGAATGAATAACACAACTTTCATACACTAATTGTGGCCAAAATAATGCGAGATAGATGTCTAGACGATAGTTCAAATTTCTGTCACCACAGAAGCAACCAAAAGCATTTGACATATCGTCCGATGATAATTTCTACTCACTGCCACATCTAACTCCCAATTCTACCATAACTGGGTGAAAACCCAAACTGAACTTAACGCTATCGCGTCTGGGATCTGACTGACTTAATCTACAACTTCGATTTACAACAACAACTATTTCCGAACATTCTAGAACAACTTTGTCTCACAAACAACTCACCCAAACGCGTGAATTTAGCGTCAAGTAGTCGAACTCACTCAAACACAACCAAACAGAAAAACACTACATTAGGATTGTCACTCAAGATCAGACACCGCAAATTAAGGGACGTAAGCATTACTTTTACTCATTCTTCTCGTTGTATTGATTATTTCCCTTTGACTATAAATCCAAAATCGGTTAATGAAACTCAATCTCCTAAATATAAATCAAGCCGATTTTTTTCTTCTTCACCACTCCCAATGGTTACACAATGAAGCACATATACATACTTTTTTGGACCTCTGTATATTTTTCTGCTAATATTCTTAGTCTAAAACCAAACTGCTTTTATTGGATTTCGCTCTCTACCTTACTTTTTATTCTTTCCTGTATGAGCAGGATTTTAATTGCATGACTCATCAGGCTGATTGTTCTGAAGTCTGAACATTCTGTTGCACTAGGTTTTTTTGGACAATGTTATAAAGACTGATGTCTTCGTGTCATGTGGTATATAACCTGTATGGTATATATGGTAGCATAGATCTGTGATTGTATCTATACCAAAGCTCTCCAGGGCTTCTATCATTTCAATTTTAATGTTGTCCGTGCCTGCTGATTTTCCTTTTTGTATCATATGTATTGCATTCTCTACTTCTGAGCTGAGAATGTTTGGGCCTTCATTAGAATCTGGTGATGGTTTTTTACCTCTGCTGTCCTTGAATAGATCTTTTACGTACTCTGCCCATCCGTTTTGCATGCCTTTCTCATCAAGTAAGATTACACCATTTTCATTTTCTTGATACAGCCTCCTCCTTTGGCAAACCTCCACCTATGTGATAATTTCTTTATTTCTTCATGCATATCACTTGTCACGTGCTTTGCTCCCATGTCTTCCTGTCTACACATAGTACTATGTCGTTGTTTATTGTTTTATATTCTGGAGTGATTTTTGCTCTCTTTCTTTCTGCCATTTTATTCAAAGTGTCATCCGTGATCCAAATTTGATTTTTCATAGGCTCCTTTTTAGGTAGATTTGCATTTGGTGATTGTATGCTTGTTTTTGAACATTCTCATTTTGTGGCTACCTTTTCTTCTGGGTTTTCTCTTCTGTACTGTTCCATGCTTTCTGTCAGTAACTGTTGATATTTATTTTTGAATTCGACAAGATATTTTTGTTTTATATCTGGGTGTTTCAGTACTGATATTTCAATCTGGGGTTCCTCCTTTCTTCTGTTCTTTTAGCTTTAACTTTATTTTGATGACGACCGGATTGTGATCTGAATTTATGATGTGTCTTTGTGCTTGTGACACTGTCCTTAAAGTCATTTGGATTTCTTGTTACATCGACTGGGCTTTTCCATGTGTACAGCTTCTTTGGGTGGTGTTCAAAAACGGTCTTATATATAACCAGCTGGTTTTCTTCATTGAACTGGATAATTTTGTCTCCTCTATCATTTCTTTTCCCTAGTCCACACTGTCCTACTATTTACATGTGTTTTTATTTTCCTATTTTTTGCATTCATATCACTCATTACTATCAACACATCTGTAGATTTCACGGGTTTAAGTGTGTTTTGTTGCTATTCTTCTATTTCTTCTTCGCTGTGTTCTTTAGTTTGCGCATTCGTTTGTAAGATTGATATGTCAAATGGCTTTGTTCTCATTTTCAGTAACATCATTTTGTCATTGAGTGTCCAGTATCCACATACATATTTTGTATAATTCCTTCTTTATTAACCTTACTACTCCTCTGTCGTGTTTTTCTCCTCCTGGGTGTATAAACGTATATTGGTCTCTTTTTAATGTTGCCTATATATAACAATCTTGCCTATGCAACTCCCAGTATATCAAGTTTCATATTTGTTGCCTCTAAAATTAGATTATCTATCTTTCCTTATCCGTTTAGAGTTCTAACGTTCCATGTTCCATTTTTAGGCTCCTCCTACTAGTTTTTAGGTGGTCTTTGTCAGAATGCTGCCTTTCAAAAGAATTTGAGGAACACTCGTCATTATATACTTCCTTACTCATTAGAAGAGTTACCTCTTCCCTGTTGTTATGTACAGTAGATTTCTACCAAGGGGACCAAGAGTTCTCTACATATCGGTTCTTATCGTTTTGTTGCGATTCCATTACATTCTTTAGGATGTACGTGGTAAGGCCCCAATCTCTTCCATGGTAGCTAGCCGTTGTCTTTTTCTATGCCCGACTAGCCTCTAGTGCGCCACACAATTTGCTGTTTCGCTTTGTGAGCCGGTGATCTTTTTAGATTCCTCCGCCTTACCCGCCGGCTCAGTCTTTATGTACGAGGGTTGGACATTCCCTTGAGTAAGATTGCTCCTACTTCCCCGCGGTTTACAAGCGGTATTTGGGGGGCCATTCATGAGATAGATAAAGAGAGGGGAACCAAATAAGATCCTGACTATGAATTAAGGATATGGCCGTCTCTCACCATGAGGTACTATCCCTCTCTCTTTATCCTACATCTTTATCATACATTGCTTAAGATAGACCTCTTCAAAATCTTGTTCTATCTCCGATAGGAAATGTACGGACTAATTGCACAAAAAGCCGCCCGGACGCCCAATCTTAAGGTGAAAAAGAGGACAAATCCTGGGAAAAGAGGACAGATGGCCACCCTGTGCTACAGAGCCCATGCTGCAGAATCGTGTGCATCCGTCCCGTATCGGCTCTATGCTACATAAGGAGCGGAAAGGAGACTAGTATGTTAGAATTCGCAAGGGCGGTCTTTGCTATTGCGGGCCCTTTTGGACCTTGTTGGTGAGGCCTATAAGTTGTATTAAAAATAAAACAATATCTAAATTTATTAGATTTATAACAAAGAAAAGATAAAGAAAGACAAGAACCTGCACCATGAGGCGTATCGTACTGAGCGACTAATATGAAAGTATACAAGAGGGTTGCCAGCCTTACCATATAAAGCAAATTGTCACATAAACCCCTGATGCTGGAGTATCTGAATACTTGGTATATGCGTCATATAAGGGAGCCGGCTGCTGTGGTGGCTACATGCCCCGTAAGGAGCATAAAAGATGATGGTGATATGTATTAGCTTACTAGTGTAAAAGCGTTATGTCCTGGCAGAAAAGGCTGGGATTTTATATATAGGATATGTTGACAATACCAGAATTAAAACAAAACTATACTATTGTAGTGAAGTGAATCCGTATAACAACACGCTCAAATTCCCAGCTTAAAACGTACTAGCTATCGTAATTTTAAATCTATAAATAACTAAGGAATATCTCAAATTATAGCGCTGATATTGCTTAACATAAACACATAGAGATTCCCTCATAGAAAAATTATCTTAAGTTAGAAAATTTTAATTTATTGATATTTTCACATCAGGTTAAGATTAAATTTAATTACAAAAAAATTAACCCTATTTGAATGCAAAGGAATAACTAAAGGAAAGCTATATTGAACGATAGAGAATAATTGGCCGTTTAATTATCATTTTTGATAATTAAAATCGATTCACAAATAACTTTGATATAAAATAAACAAATTCGGTCAGATTAGACAAACACGCTTAAATCTGCTCAAATTCTATAGCCTCGGAAAAAGTTAACTTTTTTGACTCTTCATCTGATTGGTCGGGGTGTAGGGGGATAAAAATTAACAACTGCTTGTAAAGTCCGCCATTTGACGACAAAGCTTCCATACCAAGCTGACATTATTGAAAGAGACAGAGGGACAAGCCTTTGCCGTCTGTACTGAGAGTGCTTAGTGCTATAGCCCTTTACTGTCGGGGCAGCTTGTGTGTGCGAATATTCTTTACTTGAGGGTTGTATTACAAAGTACCTCGTTGCTGCTGTAGTCTGAAACGAAGAGCATGTTGGAGTGAGTGCTCATGCTACACCTTTAAGCTAGCTCCGTTTCTTCAGTCAGGAGTCACACCGTTGATGTACAGGCCAAAGATTAACAAAACAACTGCAATAACTCTTTACCAGATAAGTCCTTAATACAGGCACTGATACCTCATCCTAAAATATAATTTCACCTGTAAAATTATACCACCTGGGAGTGATGAAAATAACAGACCTTAGAGTATAGAAGTAGTGATAATATCAAGAACGGTGGGTATATTCATTCCAGTGACTTTTTGTTGTGGGAAAACGGACAGAGTTTCCAAAAATATTTATTTTTGCATGTAAATAACCTTTTCTTGAGTTTGATAATTCCTGTCCCAACAAGATTGAGGTACAGGAAAATTAAATTGTAAATATATCTATTTTCAAACAGTCTTGCTTAATTCTATTAAAGTTAAAGTTCTGTTTTGAAATTCATAACTGTTAAAATACATTACCCTAGACACTTTGCCAAATAACAACACACAGTTAATATACTCTTGGTGAGATCTCAAGAGGTAGCAGATAGGGACCCAGAGAACCTCATCATCATCATTCTTTAGTCTGCGAACTTACACAGCTGGACCTCATCTTGATTGTCTATACACCCTTGCTCTTTTCAGAGAAGGGGTTATTTCTTATAAGACCAGTCTCTTATCTGGCACTATCCTGGTATCTTCTGATACATCTATTTGTCCAGGATATCCTATAATTAATACCATCAAAACCTCTTATCACATAGTGGGGTCCTGTCCGGGATTAATTTTACACCATACCCTGGGACTTTTAAATGTGGGGAATAATAGATAAATAAATCGAAAATATAATTAAACAACTTGTGGTGAAATTGGATGAGCTGTCATTGCCTATAGTTAATTAAATTAGTAATATTTGCTAATTTATGATATAAGTTGTTAATACTTTGTGCACAAGTGAGAGAATGTCAGATTTGGCCAAATTTAGATCTGCTACAGTGCAGACGGAAAAAGGCCTTGGCACGAGTGGGGACACTCTGATTCAGTATGTTACTACTGAATGTGATAAATTTATAGATAGGGAAGATAGGAGGTTAGCTGAAGAGAAAAGATTACAATTAGAAGCAGATAAAGAAGAGAAAAGATTAAAATTAGAAGCACAGAAAGAAGTTAGGAAATTATAAGCTGATAGGGAGGCTGAGGTTAAGAGGTTACAATTAAAGGCTGATATGGAGGTTAGGCAGATGGAGGCTGAAAAGAAGGAAAAGAAATTGCAGAGAGAGGCAGATGAAAAAAGATTGCAAATGGAGGCAGAGGAAAAACGTTTGCAAAGAGAACATGAGTTGAGGCTGAAAGAAATGGAACTTCAAGGATATATTCCAGAAAATGGAAGCAGCCCAACTACCTCTGACTCTAGTGCCAGTCAGGGAGCCTCTAACTCAGCCATGAACTTTCATTTAGATCCTTTTGTAGAGAAAGACGATGACATTGAGTCATACCTAAATAGATATGAGATACTAGCTACTAACTATGGGCTAGAGAAAGAAAAATGGAGTTTAAAACTATAACAAGGGTTGAGGGGAACTTCCTATGACGCTTTCTCTAAATTAAGCAGAGAAGATCAGGAAAACTATGACCTCCTAAAACAAGCATTGTTAGTCAGATATGAGAAGAATGCTGAATTTTATAGGAAGAAATTTAGAAATAGTAAGCTGCTGTCTGGAGAAACCTACCACCAGTTCTCTGCAAGACTAGAAACTTACTTGGAGAAATGGACTGCTCTGGGGTAAACACAAGACTTGAAGGACATGATTATGATGGAGAAGTTAAGAGAGTCCATGGCCCCAGACTTGAGAAAATTTCTCATGGAAGAAGGTGCAGAGAGGCTGGGGGAGATTCTCAGTGTTGCTGAGAGATATCAGACAGCCCAGTCAGAAGTGGCTGGAGTTAAAAAGAAGCAAGCAGAGAGTAATAAAACCCCACAAAACCAGAATAAGTTTGATAATAGGGATCAACCCCATAGATTTAAACCAAGTTATGATAGGCCAAGATTTGATCCTAGAGACAGAAACCCTCAAATAAATGAAAAGACACCCTACAGACCAGAAGGAAAATTGTGTAAAATTTGCAAGTTAAATAATCATTACACAAAAGACTGTAGGAAGAAAATCCCTCCATATTTCGCTGCATGCCTTAAAACAGGAAACAAGGGAAAGAAGGAACTGTCTACAGGACAGCAAGAACCTCATCATCCCCCCGTATGTGAAGAAGTAGTATGTAATGGGGCCACTATCAAGTGCCTTTATGATACTGGATTGGATCTTGACTCAGTCGTGAGTTCTAACCTAGTGCACCCAGATCAATATACCACAGAAACAGTGGAGACACAAGGAGCAACTAAGGACGTAGCAACCATGACACTTCCGATTGCAAGAATAAATGTAAAAACTCGCTATGTAGAAGGAGTGATTATACCAGCAGTGATAAATGAACCAATCTGGCCTCTGATATTGGGGTGTAGATATGTGTTTTTGGGAAGTCCAAAACGACCAGTGATTATGGCAGCAGTACAGACCAGGTCACAGTCAAGGAAAGAGGAAGATAACCCAATAAATACTTATCCAGAGGAGATAAGGAAGGCACAGGATGAGGATAAGTCATTAAAGCCTTGTTTCAGAAAACTACCAAAAAAGCCATACCCCTCCATACAAAGGAGAATTATATATGAAGAATAAGATAATGTATAGGAAGGCTGGACCAGGATCAAATTGTCATGGACAACTAGTTCTTCCATCTTCATATAGGGAAAAGGTGATGGAGTTAGGACATGCTATCCCCTTCAGTGGTCATAAGGGGATTAGCGCCACAGGACAACGTATAGCTTGTCATTACTTCTGGCCAGGGATAACTGAAGATATAAAAAGATATGTCAAATCCTGCCCAGAATGTCAAAGGGTAGCTCCAAAACATTGGACTGCACCTGCAACTCTTGGTGAAATGCCAATCATGGGAACTCCATTTGAGAGAGTTGCAGTGGATATTGTTGGACCTCTCACACGAACCAAGAGGAGAAACAGTTATATTCTTACTCTGGTGGACACTTGATCTATGTGGGAAGAGGCAGTAGCCATGTCATCAATCGACTCCAAACATGTGGCAGAGGCGTTACTTGCAATATTCACAAGGTTAGGATTTCCCCATCAGATATTGACTGATAATGGATCACATTTTAAGGGGAAACTAACTGAGGAAGTTTTCAGGATCTTTCAAGCCATGCACTTTTACTGTAGTCCGTATCACGCCCAAGGGAACGGGCAAGTGGAAAGGTTCAACGGGACACTTATTTCTAATCTGAGAAAGTTGGCACATGAAAAACCTGACACATAGGATCAATACTTACCCGCGGCTTTGTTTGCTTATTGGGAAGTCCCCCATAATTCAACAGGAATGGCAACGGCAACCCTGTTATTTGGCCGGCCTATTAAAGGTCCATTGGAAGCTTTATTGAGGACATGGACAGATGAGAAGGCAGAAGAGACTGTAATCTCATCATATCAGTATGTGAACGAGTTGACCACTCGGTTGAAAACTGGCTGGAAACTAGCAAATGATAATCTGAGAAAAGCCAGAAAGAACCATGCTGAGTATTATAACAAGAAAGCGAAGGATAAGGAGCTTGCTGTAGGGGAGAAAGTGCTTCTTCTATTACCCGGCAGCAGCAACAAACTTCAGATAGGATGGCAAGGTCCATACACAGTTTTAGAAAAGGTATCTAGAACTAATTACAGTATAGACAAAAAGGGAAAGGAAAAAGTCTATCATGTAAACCTCCTCAAGAAATATCATGATAGAAGAGTTTTGGACGGTGCACAATTACTGACCTTGGCCATAGCCACTGAAATGAAAAATGAACCTCTCATCTCTTATGAATACCCCCTGAAACCATGCAAAACTCCTGCGCAGGTAAAAGTTAGCAATCATCTGACAAAAGGGCAGAGGGAGAATATTCAGAAGGTTCTGGAGAATCATACAGACGTGTTAACGGACAAACCGGGGCACACTAACTTGTTGGAGTATGATATGAAATTACTAGACCCAACACCCATCTGTATGAGAGCCTATACTATTCCATTCGCTAAAGAGCAATCTTTAAAAGGAGAGATAGAATATTTATTACAAGAAGGAATTATTTCTCACAGTGAATCTCCTTATAGTTCCAGTGTGATATTGTTGAGAAAACCCTCTGGGGAACATAGGCTGTGCATAGATTACAGGAAACTGAATGCTGTCACAGAAAGTCAGGTTGATCCATTACCTGATACTAATCAACTGTTTGCCAGGTTGAATAAGGCAAAATATTTTTCTAAGGTAGATCTCAGTAAGGGATATTATCAGATTCCAGTGAAGCCTGCGATTCGACCTTATCTAGCCTTTAGCATCTCGGAAGGGCACTATGAGTTCAATATGTTGCCTTTTGGATTAAAGAATGCTCCGAGTGTGTTTTCTAGAATGATGAGAAAACTATTAGATCCCCTGAAAAATCTATGTATTACCAATTTCATGGATGACATTCTAATTGCCACGGAAACATTTGATGAACATATAGACTCCCTGAATATGTTATTTGACAGACTCAGCGAGGCAAATCCGATTGTTAGACCCACAAAATGTTGTATTGGTTGCAAGGAATTGGAGTTTCTAGGACACACTGTACATCAGGGGAGCATGACCCCTTATCCCAAGAACTTAGAAAAACTACAGAGAGCACCTAAACCACAAACTAAGAAGGATGTGAGATCCTTTGTCTCACTGTGTGGATTCTATCAAAAATATATCCAGAATTTTAACTCTGTGTGTGCTCCTCTGAAGACCTAACTCGTAAAGGGAAGCCAGATAAAATAGAATGGTCGGCAGAATGTGAGCTGGCATATAATGAGCTGAAACAAAAACTCACCAGTAAGCTCATATTGAAACTACCTGATTTGAGTCAGGAATTTGTGGTGAGAACGGGCGCTAGTAATGTGGGATTGTTAGCCACGTTGTTACAAAGGTCCTCATCACCAGACGGAGAATTGAACCCCGTTGCTTATGCCAGCCACAAATTGAACAGAGCGGAACAAAATTACTCAACTAGAAAAAATAATATTTGACCTTAGTTTGGGCAATAAGGAAATCCCAGATCTATTTGTATGGTAGGCATTTCGTGGTCCAAAGCGATCATCAGCCCCTGATTTTCCTTGCTCAGGCAAAGCATAGTAATGCACAATTGTTAAGGTGGTCTCTTCTCATACAACCTTACTCGTTTACCATTGAGTACATTCCTGGATCGCAGAATGTTGGGGAGATTTCTTGAGTAGGCACCCACCTGCAGGAATCCAGGATCACACTAAGGCATAGGAAGTCATTTTGAACGTGATTGTATACAGATATGAAAACTGCACTAGTGGTTCATGCTTTTCTAACGGGGGAGATATGTAGTGAAGTGAATCCGTATAACAACACGCTCAAATTCCCCGCTTAAAACGTACTAGCTATCGTAATTTTAAATCTATAAATAACTACAGTATTTGAAATTTGTCTGAGTGTCTAGTGAAATTTACCGCTAACATTTAACTAAGAGTATTTGAATTTTTCTAAGAAATCAAGTTAAAAGTTACCACCCCCTCTCTCACACACCCATCCCAATATTTATCGAAGGACGTAGTAAAATTTAACAACCAATCAAATCGTTACCTCTTTTTTGTAAGGACAAGAAAATTTTTGTTTGAAGTGGAAATAATGCCTATTTTGAGTTTTTGACCGAATTCAAAAGATGATTTATTTCTCGATAACTAAAGATAATTAAAATAAAAGGGATATCTAAAATTATAGCGCTGATATTGCTTAACATATACACATAGAGATTCCCTCATAGAAAAATTATCTTAAGTTAGAAAATTTAATTTAGTGATATTTTCACATCAGGTTAAGATTAAATTTAATTACAAAAAAATTAACCCTATTTGAATGCAAAGGAATAACTAAAGGAAAGCTATATAGAACGATAGAGAATAATTGGCCGTTTAATTATCACTTTTGATAATTAAAATCTGTTCACAAATAACTATGATATAAAATAAACAATTCGGTCAGATTAGACAAACACGCTTAAAACTGCTCAAATTCTTTAGCCTAGGAAAAAGTTAACTTTTTTGAATCGTCATCTGATTGGTCGGGGTGTAGTGAGATAAAAATTAACAACTGCTTGTAAATCCGCCATTTCTTGATCGGGACAATGAGACGTACATCTTCCATACCAAGCTGACATTATTGAAAGAGACAGAGGGACAAGCCTTTGCCGTCTGTACTGAGAGTGCTTAGTGCTATAGCCCTTTACTGTCGGGGCAGCTTGTGGTGTGAATATTCTTTACTTGAGGGTTGTAATACAAAGTACCTCGTTGCGGCTGTAGTCTGAAAGGAAAAACATGTTGGAGTGAGTGCTCATGCTATACCTTGAAGCTAGCTCCGTTTCTTCAGTCAGGAGTCACAACGTTGATGTACAGGCCAAAGATTAACAAAATAACTGCAATAACTCTTTACCAGATAAGTCCTTCATACAGGCACTGATACCTCATCCTAAAATATAATTTCACCTATAAAATTATACCACCTGGGAGTGTCAGTCATACGAGCCTGAGACTCCGGTTGTCCGTCCTGCATCAAAGTTTTTTTCATTTATTGCTGTTTCCGTAACATGTGCGATTTTTTACGCAGACAGTGGTGTCGGCCCTGTGCTAAAACCCCCAAACTGGAGGACCAGGGTACCAGCTTTTGTCTGACCCCTACCCACGCAGACCAATCCAGCTCTGGTTGAACCTACCAGGAGTAAAACTCCCACTGGCATAGCTGTGGGAATTGTCAAGGTACACAAGCTGCCATACCGCTACAAGGTATAGGTACCATTGACGGCGGAACAAGCAAGGACATTAACAACAGAATGAATAAAACGAGAACAGCCTTTGCAGTTCTCAACAACATTTGGAAGTCTTCCCAGTACGGCACAAATACCAAATTAAGACTGTATGAGAGCTGTGTACTTTCTGTGCTTCTCTATAGTGCGGAACGTTGGAGAGTAACAGAGAAGGAAATGTCAAAACTGTCCTCCTTCCACACAATCTGCCTAAGGAAAATTCTCCGAATCTTTTGGCCAAACACCATCAGCAACCAAGAACTACTTATTCGGAGTAACCAGGAGGACATGCACACCATCATAGCTGGCAGACGCTATAGTTGGGTTGGCCACGTCCTCAGAAGGGACCCTGATACCATCACAAGAACAGCAAGGCTATGGACCCCCGAGGGAAAGCGAAAGAGAGGCCGACCAAAAACAACTTGGCGGAGAACTGTGGAAGCTGAGATGCAAAGAATGAACCACATTTGGTGCATTGTACTAAGGATGGCCGCCGACCCAGCAAAGTGGAATCAATTTGTTGCTGCTCTACAAGACGCCACAAGGCGTGATGGCCGCTGACTGCTTTGACGGTTTGTGGTTATGGATCAAAGAAGAAGAAGACCTGGGAGTGATGAAAATAACAGACCTTAGAGTATAGAAGTAGTGATAATATGAAGAACTGTGGGTATATTCATTCCATTGACTTTTTGTTGTGGAAAAATGGACAGAGTTTCCAAAAATATTTATATTTGCATGTAAATAACCTTTTCTTGAGTTTCATAATTCCTGTCCCAACAAGATTGAGGTACAGGAAAATTAAATTGTAAATATATCTATTTTCAAACAGTCTTGCTTAATTCTATTAAAGTTAAAGTTCTGTTTTGAAATTCATAACTGTTAAAATACATTACCCTAGGCACTTTGCCAAATAACAACACACAGTTAATATACTCTTGGTGAGATCTCAAGAGGTAGCAGATAGGGACCCAGAGAACCTCATCATCATCATTCTTTACTCTGGGAAATTACACAGCTGGACCTCACCTTGATTGTCTATACACCCTTGCTCTTTTCAGAGAAGGGGGTATTTCTTATAAGACCAGTCTCTATCTGGCACTATCCTGGTATCTTCTGATACATCTATTTGTCCAGGATATCCTATAATTAATAACATCAAAACCTCTTATCACAACTATTGTCGAAATATTTCTTGCTTTCTGGTCTTTAAACTCTTTTTAATGTCTGTCGAGATTATGTTGTTTACCTCATTATGATATTTTACATAACTTTTACTCAGTGTAGACAACATACAAGAATGTATATTTAATTTTATTGTTCTATTACCTACTATACTAATTGTTAATATTTTTGAGTCTCGGAGAAAACAAAGCTTAATGTTTTACTCCCGTTCTGGGCCACTCTTTGAATGTCAATCTACTTCGTCTATGATCGTTGGCTACTTCCTAACAAAGCAATCACGCCTGGTGGGCAGCAACATAGTTCTCGGCCAGTTAGCTTTTGGCGTCCGCTTATCACGGGTTGCCTCCCCTAGCTCTGCAGTAATGGTCCAACAGTAGCCAAAACTCAAGAGTAAAGGTGTCTACCTTCGCACACGATTACTCTTGGCAGAGTTGTAGGTAGAAGGATAATAATACTTCTACCTCAAGGGAGTATTCACAAAATATTCAGAAAAGCGAGAAAAATGCTGCACGAGGCTGAGCAAATGTTAACTCTGGTATCTGCTGTCAACTTGTGTGAAGGATAGGGTTTTCTTTTACTTCGTTAGCTCCTTGAAACCCCCACCTGAGTTAATTCAGCGAATTTGCTCTTTTTATTATATACTAGTGTAAAAGTCCGTCATAAGACGGGAATTAAATTCGAAAGCACCAATACCTAACGGCAATTTTACTTATTCAAAAGTATTTTAAAAACCAAAATATTTGTTTTACATCTGCTGTTAAAAGACTGAACATGACAGAAGAGCATCTTGATTTCTGTTGTTTTAATCTGGACTTTTATATTGTGATTTCTTGATCGGGACAATGAGACGTACATCTTAAATCATGGATCTTCGCATCTTCCTATTGTCACCGTAGGGTTTGCCCAAACATTGTTTATGCTTCTGGCTAGGTTATATGAACGCTTAAAGTATGTCACCGTAGGGTTTGCCCAAGCATTGTTTATGCTTCTGGCAAGGTTATATGAACGCTTAAAGTATGTCACCGTAGGGTTTGCCCAGGCATAATAAATACGAGTGGCGTTCAGAAAGTAATGCACT
Source organism: Oreohelix idahoensis (assembly GCA_024509875.1). Classification (NCBI taxonomy): domain Eukaryota; kingdom Metazoa; phylum Mollusca; class Gastropoda; order Stylommatophora; family Oreohelicidae; genus Oreohelix; species Oreohelix idahoensis. The sequence goes on along the minus strand of JAMPIV010007617.1, from coordinate 12,894 downwards.
ACATCATTTTTCTCAGTTAATAATGAAGATAGAAGCATGACATTTTGCACACTTCAAATATGGCATAGGCCAATTGTGTGAACCAAACTGCACCGCAAACGGCAAAAAAATACAGCTGCCATAAACCGTTGAAATGGAGCGTGTTAGCAACTTGCGTTATAAACAGCGAATTGTGATAGAATTTCTCGTTGCAGAGAAGGAAACTGTTGTGAATATTCACAAGCGTCTATGTGATGTGTATGGAAGTTTTGCAGTCGACAGGAGTACGGTCAGTTGCTGGGTTCAGAGAATCAAAGAATCAGGAAGTGGAGATACGGAGCTGCTTGATCGGCCACGCTGTGGGCGTCCTGCCACAGCCACCAACGCAGAAATATTGAAATGCGCTGAGGGCATTATTCTTACATGATAGGCGAATCCCTACTCAACAATTGGCCTTACAGCTGTCAGTCAGCATTGGTAGTGCAAAGCAGTTATAAAAACTCTCGGATTTTCTAAAGTTTGCTCAAGATGGGTTCTTCGAAGTCTCACAAATGACTACCGGTTGCAAAGGAAAGCAATTTCTTCTGAATTGTTGAAGCGTTTCAATGCTGATGGAGAGAACTTTTTGGCTAAGATCGTTACAGGTGACGAAACCTGGGCACATCATTTTGAACCTGAGACAAAAAGACAGTCAGTGGAGTGGCATCATCCGCAATCACCAAGAAGAAAGAAATTCAAGTCAATTCCTTCAGCTGGAAAGGTCATGATCACTGTCTTTTGGGACATTGAAGGTGTGATTCTTGTGGACGTTATGCCAAGAGGAGAGACAATCAATTCGCAAGCTTACATTAAGACATTGAAAAAACTCAACGTTTTCCCAGAGTTCGGCCGCACACGAATCCAGCAGACCTGCTTCTCCTTCACCACAATGCGCGCCCTCACACAAGTCTGGCAACACAGGAAGCAATCACCAAATTGGGTTGGACTGTACTACCCCATCCACCTTATAGTCCCGATTTGGCACCCTCTGATTTTCATCTATTTGGTCCACTTAAAGATGCACTCCGTGGGACAAGGTTTGAAGATGATGAAGGAGTGATTCATGCAGCGAAGAAATGGCTACATGATCAAGACAAAATCTGGTACGGGCTAGGAATACATGCACTTGTTTCGCGCTGGTATAAAGCCGTACAAGTTGATGGGGATTATGTTGAATGATACCGATGTTTACACGACATATCCATGTATATTGTGTATAAATTTCATGCTTTTTGAATAAACAGCTCCTGAGAAAAACGATGTGGTGCATTACTTTCTGAACGCCCCTCGTACATTGCGAAGGTTGGGTGAACGTTTAAAACAGTTCACGAGGAAGAAAATAGAGTGAGGATTAAAAATAACAGACAACGGTTCATTAACTTCGCTTGCGTTAGTAAAACGTGAGTATTTTTCTGGTGAGTAGTAAATAAAGCTCGACGAATAGTTTGACCTGGAAAACAGATTAGGGAACGAATCATAGGTAGCTAAAGAAACGCACCAGGTAACAATGACTAAAGGTCAGAAAGGTATGCAGGTTTCTGAAGGGCAGTCGGATTTCAGAAGTTGTAGAAGCAAGAAGTGCTTTTGGCGGTTGCCACGAGTTTTAACAGATTCTGTGGTTATACAAATAAGTTCATAAATTATACAGAAAATGCTTAAGCTGTAGAGATAACTCAGAAGATTAAAGGATTCTGTGATTAGACAGAAATAGCATAAGTTTTAGAAGGTTCAGAGGATGTGATAGCTCTAGTCAGTAACTATACAAGATAACTAAGAAGTTTCGTTTAGACAGATTAGAAGATGATTAAGAAAGTTCTTATAGTCACAGTAGAGAGTGTATTTCGGGAGAGATTCAGGGAATAGCCTGTAAGTATGGTTTTGAACTTATCATTCATATTGATGAAAAATTGCAGAAGTAAATCAGAAATCCCAAATCGACATGTCAAATAAATGTTGAGAACTTTGTTGTCTAAGCAACCTAGAGAAGAGAAGTATTTGAATGATACATTGATGGTCAAGCTTGGTACTGTTAAATACGAATAGATGGTAAGTATGAATTCCAAGAGGAAAACCATATTTTTATCAGAGTGAGTTCACAGAGAGTGAACCAATGAGTCGTCTACAGAAATAGTTACGACAAGTAAGCGACTGGGAGAGTCGACCTCTTTAAGAACTACCTGCATGCTCTCGCATGTAAGTATGGAGTATAGAAGACTTGTTACATGTATAAGAATTATAGTATGCTTTTCAGGACCGGAAATAGAGGCAGGTCTGACCAAGTTTGGTCAGGAGGAATGTAAGCACAAGACAATGAGTTGGAAGTGCTGATCAGGAGTATTGAGGCATATTAATTAAGCAAACTGAGGTAGAGTTTGAAGAGGCTAAACAAGTAAATGAAGATGATAGAAGAACAAAGGGAGATTAAATATATATATACACGAGATAAAGAGTTTATGTATGAAGCAACTATGATACAACTGTATGTGAGCTCTATGAAGAATTACCTGCGTTATTGAAGAATATTACATGTAAATAAATGTTTTTGCAAGAGATAAAACATATGTTAGAGTCTATCCTTGTGGGTTGTTGTATGTAGGCCAGGTCAATAATCAATATAAAATCCACTATACGATCAGTCACTATAATAACAACGGAGAAGGAAGAGAACGAGTCGAGGGTTGAACAAAGGAGGAAAAAGCAGTTTATCCATGAATATCCAACTCTGGCGGAGATGGCCAGTACTTATACTTCTTCTTATTCGATCCTTAACCACCGACCGTCAAAGCAGTCAGTGGCCATCACGCCTAGTGGCGTCTTGTAGGGCAACAACAAATTGATTCCACTTTGCACGGTCGGTGGCCATCCTTCGTACAGTGCCCCAACTCTGGTTCATTCTTTGCATCTCAGCCTCCACAGTCCTCCGCCAAGTGGTTTTTGGTCGGCCTCTCTTTCGCTTTCCCTCAGGGGTCCAAAGCATAGCTGTTCTTGTGATGGCATCGGGGTCTCTTCTGAGGACATGACCAACCAAGCTCCAGCGTCTGCCAACTATGATGGTGTGCATGTCCTCTTGCTTGCTACGAGTAAGCAGATCTTGGTTGGTGATGGTATTTGGCCAAAAGATGCGGTGAATTTTTCTTAGGCATGTTGTGTGAAAAGAGGACAATTTTGACATTTCCTTCTCTGTGACTCTCCAGCATTCCGCACCATAGAGAAGCACAGAAAGCACACAACTCTGGTATAATCTTAATTTTGTGCTTGTGCTGTATTGGGAGGACTTCCAGATGTTATTTAGGCTAAAGAAGGCTGTTCTTGCCTTATTCATTCTGATGTTGATGTCTTTGCCTGCCCCACCGTCCGGTGTTACTATGCTTCCTAGGTATGTGAAGGTATCTGTCTGTACCAGTTGCTGATTCCTTACTGATATGGGCTCAGGGTTGCTCACATTGAGCGTCATGACCTCAGACTTCTTTAAATTGATGTTCAAGCCCACCTGCTGGCTAAACTTATTAAGTCTATCCGTTTTTTCCTGGATGTGTTGATGTGAATGTGCCAGCAGTGCAATGTCATCTGCATATTCCAGATCTTCCAATGTAGAAAATGTAGTCCATCTTATTCCTCTTGGACTGCCCTCTGTTGTCTGGCGCATCACCCAGTCTATGACTGTTAAAAATAGAGTGGTTGATAAGGGGCATCCCTGTCGTACTCCTGTCTTCACCTCGAAGGTTAGGTTGCTCTGCCCAACACTACACGTAAAGTTGGCATAGAGGCTTTTTATGATTGACACTATGCAGCTTGGAATTCCATAAGCTCTCAGTATTTTCCATAAACTGTCCCTATGTATGCTGTCAAAAGCCTTTTCAAAATCAACAAAATTTATGTAAAGCTGTCTTTGCCATTCTGAGCACTGCTCTATAATGTTCCTGAGAGTGAATATATGGTCTACACATCTTCTGTTCTTTCTAAATCCTGCTTGTTCTTTCCTCAGTTTGTAGTCTACTGCCTTTGAAATTCTCTGTATAATTATCCTGCCTAGTATTTTGCTGGGAACTGAGAGAAGAGTGATTCCTCTCCAATTATTGCAGTCTGCAAGATCTCCCTTCTTGGGCAATTTGACAATTATTCCTTTGTTCCACTCTGATGGTGTTGTCCCCGTTTTCCACACTTGTGCAAATAGTGGTTCTAATAGTTCTGCTGCTAGCTCCGGGTCTGTCTTAAATAGCTCTGCATTTAAGTTATCATGGCCCGGAGCTTTACCGTTCTTTAACCCTTTGATTGCTGTGATGATTTCTTCTTTTCGTGGAATGTCTGTATTTACATCTAGATCGTTTTCAGCCTCAGGAACATTCAATTGTGTTTCTGGTATTTCCTTGTTCAGAGTTTCTCTGAAGTGCTCTGCCCATCTTGTTTCCTGTCCCTCTGCTGTCTTGATGAGATTTCCTTGCTTATCTCTTACTAATGTAATATTGTTTGCACCTTGTTTTCCGCTGATGAATTTAGTTATTTTGTATACTGTGCTTTGTTCATTTCTCAGTGCTGCCTCTTCTGCCTGTTTTGCAAGATCGTCTAGGAAATTCCTTTTGTTGGCTCGGGTTTGGCGTTTAACTTCCCTGTCCAGCTGGCTGTACTGTTCGCTATATAGTTGCTTTAACCTGGGGGACTTCGCTTCTGTTTTCTTTCTTTTCATTTCCTTTCTCATCTTTATGGTGTTTAGTGTTTCTGGTGTTATCCAGTCTTGCTTCTTCCTTTCCTGGAATCCTAAGCATGATTTGCTACTTTCCTTATATATTGTTGAAATGGTGTTGAAATTCTGGTCTATATCATCAGTCAATGTCTTTTCCTGGCTTTTGGCAAATTGATATCGTTTCTTAATGTCGGCCGCAAAAACTTTTCTGGTAAGGGGGTCCTTCAATTTGCTGATGTCAAACCTTTTCTGTGTAGTTACAGTTGGTCCAGCCCTTCTTAGTTTCACTTTCAGTTTTGCTACTACTAAATGGTGATCACTTCCCACATCTGCACCTCTTCTTACCTTCACATCTTGTAATGCATGTCTCCATCTACCATTAACCATGATGTGGTCTATCTGGTTTCTGTCCCTACCATTTGGTGATTCCCATGTTAACTTGTGAATTTCCTTATGTGGGAAAAGTGTCCCTCCAATGACCAGGTTGTTAATGCTACAGAAACTTATTAGCTTATCCCCAATTTCGTTTGCTGTTCCGCTGCCGCATTTCCCCATTGTTCTTTCATTATATGTATTGTGTGTACCAACTTTCGCATTGAGGTCTCCCATTACTATAACGAGATCATATCTAGGTGTGTCTTCCATTTCTTTCTGCAGTTGTTGATAGAATTCATCCTTGACCTCCTCATCGCTATCATTCGTTGGTGCGTAGCATTGTATTATTGTAGTGTTGGTGAATCTCCCTCTCAATCTCAATCGTATCAGTCTGTTGTTGATGGGTTTCCATTCCAGTAATGTCCTTTCTATCCCTTTCTGTAGAATAATGGCTACGCCTTCACTGTGCTGTCCATCCTCTCTTCCAGAGTAAAGTACTGTTTCTCCTGTTGCTGTTTTAACTTTTCCTGCCCCTGTCCATCTGCTTTCACTTATCCCCAGGATGTGTAACCTATAGTTTCTCATTTCTGCCGTGACCTGTCTTAGTTTACCTGTCTCGTACATTGTCCTGACAATCCAAAATCCTATTCTTGTATCCTGTTTTGCGGTCAGGACATCCGTTTTCATGTCAGTGGCTTCCTTTCGGCTTTCACCACTGACAGTCATACGAGCCACAGACTCCGAATGTCCATCCCGCAGCAAAGTTTGTTCATTTGATGTTGTTTAAGTAACTTCATTATTTTTTTTACATAGACAGGGGTGTCAGCCCTATGCTAAAACCCCCAACCTGGAGGACCAGGGTACCAGCTTTTGTCTGACCCCTACCCACACAGACCAGTCCAGCTTGGTTGAACCTACCAGGAGTAAAACTCCCACTGGCATAGCTCTGGGGATTGTCAGGGTACGCAAGCTGCCATACCGCTACAAGGTATAGGTACCATTGATGGCAGAGTACTTATACACAATAGCATTAACTTGGAAGATAAACAAAAGAGACTTGTGTGTGTTAAAAACTTGAAATACTTCACTAGGCCTGCCATCTGCCACCTAGTGAAAGTACACACACACAGCACGGTCACACGCTCTCCAGTTCATGTACTGTTTATCAGTTGTGTGGTTGACTTCTTTCCATACAATATAATTAAACTGTTCAGTGCCTTATATCTTTCGTGCCCAGTCTCCATTTCTTCCCCTGTTCCTGCTGTCACAATATATAACAGCATTCTTATACTCGCAACACGCCAGAAGAAAGTGAATTGCTTCCTCCTGTTAGTAAGTAAGCTACCTGTGCATCACCACAGTATACGAACTTCGTAGCACCAGCGAGGATTCCAATGTATGTATACGGGATCACACATTCTATAAATATTTTTGTAACATTCTTGAATAATAATAAAATTTTACTAATAATTTAGGTTTACACTCTTTAATATTAATATATTTTAAATTACTTTTTAAATGAAAAAATACACCGATATAAGGGAACCAAATAATTTTGTACACATTTTGAACATGCATGCCGTTCACAGAGGTGTTAGTGGCGCATGCACACCGTCCTTTGCGCATTCTTCTTTGGTAAGTGTTATTATTTTCGTGAGAGTATTAAAAAACCAAAATATAAGGGAAACAATACAATTAATGTCTAATTTTCAACCAAAATAACTTGTTGCATCTCTTATCGTTACGGAGGCTTCTGACAGAAAAAGCGGGCATTTTATATATATGATATCTCTGTTTAAGTGTACTTAAGAAATTGTCTGAGACACACGGTTGTAGTACATTCAAAAATGTAAATCAACTTTAGATATGTCTTTATACAAGTAACAAACATAATAATCAATTAGGTTTTAACAGTTATAAAAATTGATAATTCTCTAACTAACAATAGTCATCATCGAGTGATGTTATGGAGTTAACAATTGGATAGTTCACTTAGCAGCTTTTATGTTTCTACTTAGCTGCCAATGAGTTTGTCTGTTCTGCTACAGCTGATGTTTGGTTCTTTGTAGATGGATGACTGGATCACACTCGTCACTGGTCAGGTTTAAAGTTGTAGCACGTTCCAATAGGTGTCAAGGAGTAACTACCAAGCTGGTCCCGCGTTTCTAAGACCCGTCTGATGATGGTGTCTAGCGTCAATTTCAGGCCCCTTATATCCTCACTTGTTCCAGAGATAGTACCCTCAGCTAGTACCACCAGCTAGTGTCACAAAAGAAGATAAATAAATACCCTTTGAGTATTGAGTTTCCCGACACATACTTATGTGTCCCTCTCTTCCTATTCCACTATCCCATCTACCTCAGAACTTTTACCCTCGCTGAGAATTAATATTAATCCCATTGAGTGGAAAACATTCTTTACATTTACCATGTTTGAAAATGTTAACAATATATATTGAATATGTTTACATTTACACCTGCACTGGTTGAAAATGTTAATAATATAGATTATGTACATCATTTCTTTCACCGTTCACTCCTGCCGCATATGGAACTTGAAACTATCTTTTGATTCTCTATAAGAAACTCGCAATAAAGCAGTCACCAGCCCTGGCAGTGGTGGTTCATGAAGTCATCATTCTATATGCTGATATTGCCAGCCTGAAATGAGTTGGACATCCACTAGCAATTTTCACATATTAATATTCACATGTCAATATATACATATTAGTTCACATGTTAATAATGCAAAATAGAGAATTTAAAATATACAACTTAACGCCAATTTTTAGGCTCACAGACAACTTGCTCAGAGAAAAATTTTTAGGCAGCTTATCGATGCCTCTTACACGTAGTCTGGGGTGTTGTTATTTTAGCAATAAGTTTGACGTCGTGTTACAGTTTCCTCAGATTCCGGTTTTCCGTGTTAAAATGGACGCGTTTTCCTGGGCTCTAAGTCCTCAATATGCTCAATGAAGGTCGGTCTGGTAAATGAAATCTGTTTGTTAGATTTCCGTACTATTCTCGTCAGTGATTACAAATAACTTCTTACTTTTATCTCAAGTAATATCTTCGTAATACTTCTATCCGGATGCTATTACCTCATTCCGTCTTCAAAATTCATGACTGTAATATGTCCGCAGACGGGTAATTTATCTCACCGTCCTTGTGCAAACACGGACCCTTGTGCGATCATCTGGGCCAGGCCTTCTTACGAACAGTAATTAGGGAATCCCAATCGCCATATGAGCGCTAAATTAAGTGGATGGGCGTACGTCGTGCTAATCCGGCGCGGCCAAGGTATGGTACACGAGAATTTTACCAACATGACTGTCGGTCAACATTGTATCACCTGTCTACTCTCTCAGCAGGGATGGTCAGGTAAATAGACAAGACGAATTATTACTGAAAGGAATGTAAAGTAATATAAAAATACCAAATATCTGCTCGATAGCAGAGAAAGAAATGTGCCGACCACTGAAATTTCCCGTATTCAGTACTCACAACAAATGTAACTGACTATTGCCGGAGAGGAGAAGAGATCGACCCAATAATTACGTCACACCGCTTTCGCTTCTCTTTTGGAGTCCAAAGCATGGCAGTTCTGGTTTCGATATTTATGATTTCTTTTGATATTATTGTGATATTTTAATGGTAGAAAGCATTATTGCAATTTATACGCCGCTACTACAAATAACATATTTTCTTCTATTCAGGATTAACTTTACTCATAATCTGAGCGTCCGATTAACAAAGTGATTAGAGCGTTGGTCTCTCGTGGCAAAGGTACTGGGTTCAATTCACGGTATCGACACGCTTCAGTCTACCCAACTGTAAATGTGTATCTGACTTGGCATTTGAATTAGGGACGAAAAAGGCAGTGAGAAAGGTGTTAAGTGTAAGATGTAGGCCAAAATGTTAATGCTGAATGTAGGAGGTCAAACCTGGACAGTACAATGTTGTGGTGTATATTTGGGTCACCAAGCGTTGAGGCGCTGACAGGGTGTAATGTTGACTCTCTCTCAAACACCATACAGGCTCTCAAATGCGTAGTGCTCGTAGAAGTGTGTGGGTTGACATGATGTGTGGGTGAGTAGACATCAGATAAGATGGTGGACACGAATGCGGAAAGCTTCTTGGACAAGTTTCCAATGCACCCACTCAACCACATGTAGAAGTCAGTAAACGTTGGTAATACTGATGACCTTTTCAACAATTTATTACGAACATACTGTGACATCAACAGCACAGTCAATTGCACATGGATCAGGGACATCACATACATGGATATGGTTGAAAACATCTGGCATCACAAATCTTAATCAGCTCATGCACCAGGATGCTAATGACAATGGTCTGTCAACCTACGTTCTGCTCATACTGAAGCTCAGGTACCCCTGCCTAAGCGCGCCAGGTACCCCTAGCAAATAAGCCTCACGAAAAGGGCGGACTCTCAATTGCTTAACAAAAGTTTATGGCTCTTCTGGCATCACACGCCAGGTACTTCTTCTGGTGAATAATATAGGCCGCGAAAGGCGGGCCTCTATGGCGACAGAATCAGGCCGCAATTAGCGGGCCTCTATAACAAGGTAACCTCTGTGTTATTTCTCATAAGCAAGGCATATCCATCTATGCCAGACATACCGCCTGAATAGCGGATACCAAACAGTACAATCTTCAACAATAAGACTTATAGTCTTGGTTTCTTTATAGAGTACAAATAGTAGGCTCTGTCTATCATATCATCTGTGAACTCTACTCAAAAAATGTCGCCTCAAAAATATCAATCGTTCTTATGTGCAGACAGCACCTAGTCTGCGTATCTAGGCATACGAGAGGATTAAAGTGTACATATTACCTTGACAGCATCCTAGAAAATCACCAAACACAACACTTGCCATCCTTGGCGTACAGAATAAACGTGGGGAAGAATCACTGACATATCAGTCACACAAGAGGACTTCATGTCCCCGTAATAATGGCAGAGAAAATCTCCGGACCTCTTGTCCGTTCAGAAACCCAGGTACACTGCCCAGATCGGAAGTGTCTCTCAATCTGCGCGCAAAAACCTGCGCATGTGCAATAAGCACAGTCCTGAGTAAAGGTAATACAGACCAGAGCGTTTCCCCGAAACAAGAGGCGAAACCGCTCCTTATATGGTCATGTGAATAGCGACTTGAGACATAACAACTATTTAAGAGTCAACATACGATCCTTATAAGGATAGATGAAAAAAACAACATCGATCCTTATAAGGTTAGCCTTCCCACTGTTAGCCCTATTTCGAGGAGCAATAAATACTGAAGTCTCAGTGTTGTAATAAATACATTTTAAAACAATTATACTCCGGTAAATTAACTGTGACAATGCAGCTGGGGATTACAGCAAGTGGCAATAGATACAATGTTCCCTCCTGGAATAATAAATCAGTTTAGCCAAACAAGCTCATGACCAGAACCCACAGCGGAAGAGAAAAGTAGCGAAGACAAAGAACCATGCAATAGGAAGCACACAAAAAAAATATATAAAATAACAATGCATTAGGAATCCAAAGAAAAATGAATAGAAAGCCAAAGATCAATGCATAGGAAGCTACATAACAAAGTAATGTGAAGCCAGAGAACAATAGCACTAGAAAAGCCAAAGTTACTGGAATTTCGCAGTTGAGATCAGCGTCAACAGCATTTATAGCCCTTGTTCTAATAACATACAAACAAGAACGATGAATTTTAACGGAGATGAAAAAGATAAAGAAATTGCCTGACCAAAAAAAAAAAAAAAAAAAACCAAACAAAAAAAAAAAACATGTGGGATTGAGAAATACATCATCATCATCAGCTGCCATCTCCACAACAAAGTTTGGCTGTAATGGATCTCCAACGTCTTCTGTCTCTTGTCTTGATGGTGCACTCTGACAGATTCTTTCCTGTCCATCTCTTGATGTTATCTTCCCACGTATAGCGTTGTCTTCCCTTTGGACGTTTGCCTTCAACTCTCCCTTCTATTATGGTCTTCTGCAAAGTGTTAAGCCGTTTTATGTGGCTAAAATATTTTTACTGCCTAATTTTGTCAATTTGATGTTACATTTTTTGACTGCAAGCTATAAACTCCTTGAATAATTATTTATCGGTTTTTAGTGCATTAAAAGTGTGTGTTTAAAATAATTTTATATATTTTTTTATTATGTCTATGTTTGGTGAATAATTCCTTCCAGATCTTACTGTAGCAGTAAACAAGAGAAGAAATACAAGCGGAAGAATAAGTTAGGAAGGAATTCTTTACGAATACTTTTACTTTTTTTTTTTTTTCTCTTCTCTTCTTTTTGTTATAAATGTCACTTATTGCTATTACATTTTGTTTCTAATACCTTTGTGCTTGATGCAATTAAAAAAAAAACAAGAAAAATAAACTAAAAACAAGGTCGATGAAATAAAACACTTCATGTCTTTATAAAAAATGAAATGTATAAAAGACAAGAGATGAATATTTGTGTCACCTTTAGCACCATGTTTATATTAATGTTTATGTGGCATAAGTCAACAGATATCGAGTATTTCCCAATCATATAAGTATTTCTGTCAAAAGTTAACGAAATTAGGTCAAATTTCAAGCCAGCTGTTTTACTTAATTGTTTGTGTGTGTGTTTTTTCAAGGGGAGTGTGGTGGTTTCCCATGAGCACCACTGTGTTTCCCATTACCCGTTTTGCTGTTATTTTTTCTTTTGTTTATTTCTTAAAGCCATGTAGTAACGTAAGAATATGGCACAGTTCCCAACAAGCATATCTTTAGAGACAATTATGGTGAGGATGTGCATATTATGGTTGGCAACGTCTCTATGTAAAACACATTGCTTCAGAAGCCACCACTACAAGAGACAATAAGTGCTTCGGTGAAGGCTACCTGCATGGAGGGTGGGGTGTGGGGGGTGCAAACTGCACTCAAGGCCTTCCCCCCCCCCCCCTTCCTGCTCCATGAGGAGCAAAAAAACGCAATGAAGGAGCAGAATGCTGTCAAGTGTCACTGCACTACTATTTTAAACTTGGAGTTGAGGGAGAAATAAATAAATAAAAGGTAATGTGTCTTACTAGGACAAAAGGGAGAAAAACAAAAGAAAGGGTTGATAGAAATCAGCTCTAGAAGTATGGTTCTGTGTATTGAATTGAAATGGATGCCTCACATAAAGGAATGCTGGGTGTTCATACAGTCGAGTTTAAGGCAACCATTAAAGTGGATGAGACATTGTTCAAGGTGGAATCAACTGTTGGCACCCGAGGAAGTTATGGAGTATTGCACTAGTAAAAGAGCTCTAAAAACAATATAGTGACGGGAAACAAACAGGAGTCGTTTACCAATATATTTTGTAGACCATAAGGAGCTATATTGAAACTGTATAAGTTCAATTCTATTGAGTGACGTCATGGTGTGGGAAAGGCGATAAAAGACTCTTGCTGTTTTTTTTAATTAAGAGAGGAAGAATAGGACTTATATTCCCTCGAGTCACGACGGACGCAGGTTCATAAGAATGACGTAATATAAGGTTGTGAATGGGGCTAGCAACCTCTTCATGTAAAACTCCCAATGGAAGAGCAGATAAATGCTTGATGCAAGCTGACTACCAGGGGACCGGTTGTAGTGGTGTCTCCTTACTTCATTAGGAGCACAAATAATAATAATGTTGATGAGTACTTCTCCATCTGATTGACAGTTGTTTCCAGTTGATTGGTCCAAAGAGCAATACGAGTATTTAACGACATAAGACAACTGGTTAATAATCACCATCAACATTCATCATCATCATCATTATTATTATCATCATCAATA
>JAMPIV010007616.1:0-197174 GCA_024509875.1 Oreohelix idahoensis | reverse complement strand
CATGTGAAACATGGACTGTTTACAGGCGCCACGTAAAGAAGCTAAACCACTTCCATACAGTCTGTCTCAGGAAGGTAATGAACATCAAATGGCAAGACAAGATCCCAGATACCGCCGTTCTTGACAGAGCTGGTATCCCTAGCATCAATACTATACTGATGCAGTCACAGCTTTGCTGGGCAGGTCATGTAGTCTGCATGCCAGACCATAGACTGCCAAAGATACTCTTTTATGGTGAGATGCAGAAGGGTAAACGCTCCCATTGTGGCCAAAAGAAGCGCTTCAAAGACACGCTTAAGACTTCATTAAAAACCTTTGACATAAGCCCTGACACATGGGAAGCTGCTGCGCAAGACCGAACTGCCTGGCGCACATCTCTTCGTAAAGGTGCAGCGGCATGCGAATCATCCAGAAGAGCAGCAGCGGAACAGCGGAGACAAGCTAGAAAAGACTGTGTAATAAAACCTTCACACGATGCAAACATTCCCTGCCCACACTGTCCGAAATCTTTCCAGGCCCGCATCGGGCTTATCAGTCACCTTCGTACCCATAGACTAACCTAACATATTCCTAATAATTGGATGAACAGAGTGGTCTTCATCACCCGTGATGGACGAACGAACGATTGTTTCCATGCCATTTTCTTCTCTCTTATTTTCTCTTTGACTTCCTCTGTCCACCAAGGTGTCCTCTTTCTCTTGTTCCCAAGTCGGACTTCACCACATGCTTCTGCAGCAGCTGTCTTTATGATGTCCTTGAATTTAAGCCAGAGGGTTTCCAAGTCATCAGGTTGATCTTCTGCATTGCTCACCGCTGCAGCAGTAAGCCCCTGATATCTGGTCTTAACTTCTGGCTGTCTCAGCTTGTAGGTCTTTATGCTCATTTCTCCCGTTCATTTACTTAGTTTCTTGCATGATGTTGGGACGTTCCTAGGCTGAGCAACTGTTTCAGTTGTTCTTTTGATTGTAAGCAAGTAGTGATCACTTCCAATCTCTGGCCCCCTCCAGACTCTAGCATCCTGGACATATTTGAATGAGCTCCTCCTAACTATGGCATAGTCAATCACTGACTTCTCATTCTTTGTTGGTTCACATCTAGTGTACACATGTTTGCACTTATGGGGGAACTTTGTGTTTGTAATGATCAGATTCTGTTCACTGCAGAATCTAAGGAGTCGCTTTCCATTGTCATTGAGAGTATCTTCTCCATATCTTCCGATAACTCCACACCCCATCTAGCATGGTCATTTCCAACTCTGGCATTGAAATCTCCAAGCATGATAATTTCATCTATGGTTTCTCATTCTTTTAGCTTTACAACCATAATGCGCTCTGAGACAAAGTTCCATCCCTTGATACTATCTTTTAGTTTTTGGCCACAATGCAACCCATGCCCCCTTTAGCTCTTTCAGATGTGGGTACACCACTGTAGAGCAGCATGTTGCCATCTAGATCCATGACTCCTTGTCCCTTTTTCTTCATTTCTATTATAGCCAGAATTTCTAGTATTGCTTTCTCATCTCTTCCACCAGCTCCTCTTCTTTCCCATTTATACTTCTTGTGTTCCAAGTTCCATAAGTCATAGTCCTTAGTCCATTCCAGTTCATCGCCTTTAGAATCAGTCCGGTTTTCTCTCTTGTAGTTCTCATAATCAAAAGTTTAAAGCAAACAGGTGATTGGCCTGTTGTGTTTTTGCATGGTGGAGGGGCTGCCTCCTTATGACCTCCACACAAGCCGCCCTCCTCCTTTTTGGAGGTGGAGTTCAGACAATTAATGTTATATGTACGATTGTTTAGACAAACTATATCAGACAGTGTCACAGTAGAGATATTCGCCAAAATATATTTAGTTGGTTACGCTGTAGAGTGGCAACAGCATAGAATAGGAAACCCGTTTGGCCATTCTTGTTCATTGCTTGCCGATTGTTTCAGGTGTTCAGGATTATTGTTAGATTACTAGAAGGGTCACCCGTGTGTTACCGGGGCCCGAAAGGGGAGCAAAGAATAGTAACACTGTCCCCTGCCAAGCATGTCGTAGAAAGCGACTAAGGAGGGTTGGGCATGGGGCCGGTTACCCCATCCTGTAAAAAATTTAAACCACAAAAAACTTCAACAAATATGGACAAGTCAAATAAAGAAAATAAAACACAGCCATCCAAGACAGGGGAAGGTCCTCTCGTGGGGAGGCGTATGATGCAACACAGAGAAAGCCGAAAGGAGTCTGTGTTGCTGACTAACCTTCTTTCTTCTAGGAGAACTTCCAGATTTGGCACCTGGAATGTTCGGACATTAAACGAACAAGGGAAAGTGGCGCAAGTAGCAGCAGAAATGAGGGAATACAAAATCGAGGTTTTGGGAATGTGTGAAACTAAGTGGAAGGGGGTAGACAGGAAGAAACTCATCACAGGTGAATTGGTGCTGTCCTCAGGACATGAAGACGAAAGTTCACACCACAGTGAAGGGGTAGCTCTTATGTTATCTAAAGAAGCACAGAAAGCACT
Source organism: Oreohelix idahoensis (assembly GCA_024509875.1). Classification (NCBI taxonomy): domain Eukaryota; kingdom Metazoa; phylum Mollusca; class Gastropoda; order Stylommatophora; family Oreohelicidae; genus Oreohelix; species Oreohelix idahoensis. Next base: position 194,675 of record JAMPIV010007616.1, on the reverse strand, counting down.
CATTGAATGGGAAGCTGTTGGACCCAGAATAATAACAGCTACTTTCAAAACAGCTAAAAAGAAAATTCATGTTAATGTCATCCAATGTTATGCACCAACTAATGACAAAGAAGAGTCTGTGAAAGAAGCATTTTATACTAAACTACAGGAAATTATGGATAAAGTAAAAAGAAGAGACATCACAATTTTGATGGGTGACATGAATGCAAAGATAGGTACAGTCAACACTGGATTTGAAGAAGTCATGGGAAAACATGGGCTAGGAGTAATGAATGAAAATGGAGAACTATTCGCAAACTTCTGTGCTTCAAATCAACTGGCTATAGGAGGAAGCATGTTTCCACATAAGAGAATACACAAGGCAACATGGATATCACCAGACCATAGAACAGAAAATCACATCTATCATATATGCATAAACAAGAAGTTTAGATCATCATTGCAGGATGTAAAGGTATATAGAGGAGCAGATGTGGCATCAGATCACCATCTTCTGATAGCCAAAGTAAAAATGAAACTCAAGAGATATGCAACAATGCAAAATTATAGACAACAGTATAATGTAGGACAGCTAAGAAATCAAGAAACAAGAGACAAATTTGCGGTCACAATATCTAACAAATTCCAAGTGCTCCAACAGCTGGAAGATGTAGAGAATACAGAAGACTATTGGCAGCAGGTCAAAACTGTATGGAAGGAGACATGTGAAGAAATACTGGGGAAAAGGGAAAGACAACAAAAAGCATGGATAACAACAGAAACCATCAATAAGATAAAAGACAGAAAAAACAAGAAAGCAGAGTTAAACACAAGCAAAACCAGAAGTTCCAAAGCCAAGGCTCAAGAAGTGTACACAGAAGCAAACAAAGAAGTAAAAAGAAGTATCAAAAGAGACAAGAGGAAGTATATTGAGGAGTTGGCAAGAGAGGCAGAAGATGCTGCAGCCAAAGGAAATATGAGAGAACTGTATAGCAGCACAAAGAAGCTAACAGGGAAATACAAGCAAACAAGTTGCCTCATAAAAGACAAGAATGGGAAACTGCTCAGCAATATACAAGAGCAAATGAAGAGGGGGACAGAATATTTTGGGGACCTTCTCAATAGACCAGCTCCACAAAACCCGCCGGACATCCAGCCAGCAGAAGAAGAGCTACAAATTAACGGTGAAAGACCAACGAAGGAAGAAATAAAGAAAGCCATAAAGCTTCTAAGAGATGGAAAAGCGTCTGGACCTGATGGCATTCCAGCAGAGGCCATCAAAGCAGATATCGACACGGCTACAGAGATGTTATATAAATTACTTGGTAAAGTCTGGGAAAAGAAAGAGATACCAGCAGAATGGAAGGAAGGATATCTGGTTAAGTTGCCTAAGAAGGGAAATTTACAAGAGTGCACAAATTATAGAGGAATAATGTTACTATCAGTGCCAGGAAAAGTATTAAACAGGATTATCCTTGAGAGATTAAAAGAGTCCATAGACAAGAAACTGAGAGATGAACAAGCAGGTTTTCGACAAAACAGATCATGTACAGACCAGATAGCCACTTTGAGAATAATAGTTGAACAAAGTCTGGAATGGAATTCACCACTATACATCGGATTTGTGGACTACGAAAAGGCATTTGACAGTGTAGACAGAGAATCACTTTGGAAATTGTTGAGGCATTGTGGAGTTCCCCTGAAGATCATTAATTTAATAAAGAAAACATATGAAGACATGACATGCAGAGTTCTTCACGAAGGACAGCTTACAGAACCGTTTGGGATAAGAACAGGAGTGCGACAGGGATGCCTCTTGTCTCCATTTCTTTTCTTGCTGGCAATAGATTGGGTTATGAGATCATCACCAACACACAACAGAAATGGAATCCAGTGGACTCTGACTAAGCAGTTGGATGATCTGGATTTTGCTGATGACTTGGCTCTTCTGTCCCATAGCAGTAATCAGATGCAGGACAAATTGAAAACACTCGATGAGAGGTCACAGCAATTGGGTCTGAAAATACACAGGGAAAAGACTAAAATAATGCGAATAAATGCAGGTAATGATAACAGGGTTGAACTTGAAGAAACACCAATACAAGATGTAGAATCATACACATATCTTGGCAGTAATATAGACAAAGTTGGAGGGACAGACAGCGATATCAAAATAAGAATACAAAAGGCAAGAGGAGCTTTCATTGCATTGGGAAATATATGGAGATCAAGAGAAATAGGATCCAACACGAAAATAAGAATCTTCAACTCAAATGTGAAGTCAGTCCTATTGTATGGCTCAGAGACATGGAGAACAACAAAGACAACAACCAAAAAGCTACAGACTTTCATAAATGGGTGCTTGCGTAGAATAGAGGGATTAAAATGGTATGACAAGGTTACCAACGTGGAACTGATGACAAGAACTAGACAAGTGCCAGTGGAACAAGAAATGAGAAGAAGACGATGGCAATGGATAGGACACACACTGAGGAAACCTGTTGATAGCATTACAAGGCAGTCCTTGTTCTGGAACCCCCAGGGCAAGAGAGGCAGAGGAAGACCAAGAAGTACATGGAGAAGAGAGTTGGAAACAGAGGTGAAATTGATGAGGAGAACATGGAAAGAACTTGAGATGATGGCACGTGACAGGAGGACTTGGCATGTGTTTGTTGAAGGCCTATGCTCCTTTGGGAGTGGAGGGTTATGAATGAACTAGAAGGGTGATGCAATTTCTGGTGGTTCTTTCCTGGATATTATTTACGGTAGAATTTTGCAATTATGTATTGCCTTGTTTCAGTATTGGTCGTCGCCTGTGAGCGATAGTCATTCTGTAGTCGCTGGTTAGATTATGTCGGTGACTGTTTTGCTATTATGTTGAGCTGGTGATTTTGGCAAGTAGTTTGGCATTTTCATTACATTGTGTATTGCATTTCATGTGTATTGCTAGCCGTGTGTGGCTCATATGTGTGCACCGTACTTATTTAAGGGTTATTACCTGATTTAGGTGTTATTGGATTACTCATGTCAGCTACTGTGTACTGTGGTCGTACCTTTGAGACAGCGAGCGAAGTGTATAGTGTGAGTGTGCCTTAAATCCATAGTACCAGTAGGGGGGTTTGTTCACACAGCACCAGTAGCCTGGTGCGCTTTGGGTGTGCTGCTGTGTGTCCATATTTTATTCTGACAGACAGTTAATTAACTTAATGTATTGTATGTACCAGTGTTTAGACAAACTTTTTCGGACAGTTAATTTACTTTATATGTTCTATGTAATGTTGTTTAGATAAAGTTTATCAGACAGTTTATTAACCTTATATGTTGTATGTACTGTTCTTTAGACAAACTTTATCAGACAGTTAATTAACCTTATATGTTGAATGTGGGACCTAAGACGCGTCAAAAGTGGAATGCAGCCAGCGACCCATAGCTGACTGCTTGCATCAGGGTCAGCGAACAAGAGCTGACTAAGACCCTACTCCAACTCCAAGTGGTGGTCCTGGAAACAGGCTGCATCACTGCAGTCTGGCTGAGACAGTAGGGATCGAAGTGGGAAGGCAAACCTGGTCCTAAATTATGCCAGGCTGAAGTCGGATGTGTTGGGCCGAAAGGTGCCGATATTGCGGCTTTGCTGTAAACAGCGACACAACACAACCAAAGTCCTTTTCAGGACCAACGCAGAAGAAGAAGATATGTTGTATGTATCATATTTTGACAAACTATATCAGACAGTTAATTAACCTTATATGTTGTATGGACATTGTTTAGACAAAATATTTCAGACAGTTTTAATTAGCCTTATATGTTGTATGTACCATTGTGTAGACGAACTGTATCATACAGTTAATTAATCTTATATTATGTGTGTACCTTTATTTAGACAAACTATATCAGACAATTAATTAAGCTTGTATGTTGTTTGTACCATGGTTTAGACAAACTATATCAGTTAGTTAATTAATCTTACGTGCTGTATGTACCGTTGGTTAGACAAACAATATTAGACAGTTAATTAACCTGATATGATGTGTGTACCATTGTTTAGACAATTTATATTAGACATTTAATTACCTTATATGTTGTATGTACTGTTGTTTAGACAAAGTATATCAGACAGTTTATTAGTCTTACATGTTGTATGTACCATTGTTTAGACAAAAGCTATATCTGCCAGTTAATTAACCTTATGTACCGTTGTTTGGACAAACAATATCAGACACGTTATTAACCTTATATGTTGTATGTACTGTTATTTACACAAACTACATCAGACAGTTAATTAACCTTTTATGTTGTATGTACCATTGTTTAGACAAACTGTATCACACAGTTAATTAACCTTGTATGTACCATTTATTTGACAAACTATATCAGACAGTTAATTAACCTTATATGTTGTATGGACCATTTTTTAGGTAAACTGTATCATACAGTTAATTAACCTTATATGTTGTATGGACCATTGTTTTTTAGACAAACTATATGAGACAGTTAATTAACCTTATATGTTGTTAGTACTGTTGTTTAGATAAACTATATCATATAGTTAATTAATCTTAAATGTTGTATGTACTGTTGTTTAGACAAACTATATTTTAGACTGTTAATTAATTGTTTATGTTGTATGTACCATTGTTTAGTCAGACTATATCAGTTAGTTAATTAACCTTATAAGTTGTATGTACCTTTGTTCAGACAAACTTTATCAGACACTTAATTAATCTTATATATTAAATGTACCATTGTTTAGACAAACAGTATCAGACAGTTAATTAACTTTATATATTGTATTTACCAGTGTTTAGACAAACTTTTTCAGACAGTTAATTAACCTTAAATGTTCTATGTAATGTTGTTTAAACAAAGTATATAAGACAATTAATTAACCTTATTTGTTGTATGTACTGTTCCTTAGACAATCTTTATCAGACAGTTAATTAGCCTTACATGGTGTATGTACCGTTGTTTAGACAAACTATATCAGACATTTAATTAACCTTATATAATGTATGGACCATTGTTTAGGCGAACTATATCAGACAGGTCATTGACCTTATATGTTGAATGTACCATTGTTTAGTCAAACTAAATCAGACAGGTCATTGACCTTATATGTCACCATTGTCCTGGTCACCCTCTATGGAGGATAGAACCACTACTTCAGGAAGCTTACACTAAACATTCACAAGCTCTTTTTGTGATGGTATCTGTAGCTATTTGTTTGACATGATGATGTTGCCAGCCTCATGATCAGCCTTATAATAGTGCCTTGTACAACATCCTGAGACAGCAATATTTCTGTCTCATCAGAGACCCCAGAAACTACAAGAGGCCTGATATGATAGGAAACTCTATACACAGCAATGCAACAAGAGGCAATCTGATCATCAGAAGTAGTTCCCCCGTCAATCAAGTGTTTTGGCCCTTAATTCTCCTTTACACTATAAGGGGTTGGGCCCACTTGGGTCATGACTCCCAAGTGTCAGCTTCCTGTTGTTTGGTGCAGAGAATTGAACCAATTCCACCTTTGTTGCAGCTTTCAAGTCAACTCCTATTTCCTGCCAGCTGGAGGCAATTGTGAAAGTAACCTCTATGTAGAAAATAAATTATTGTCCCGACTTTCATAATCCCCAGAAACTACAAGAAGCCTTTTAGACATGCATGTTTGTTATTTCAGTGATTTATTTATTTTTGATACAAACAATTCAAATGTCTTTTTTTTTGTGTTTAAAAGTTCACTGTGCCCATATAGGGTCTTATTTCATGTAGACAATAATTGTGTGCTTTGTATATTTGTGTATGTCTCTGTTTATAATTATGTACATCAGCATTTGTTTATGCATGTATACATAAGTATGTGTTTGTGTATGTGCATGTAAGTATGCCTTTGTATGTGTGCATGAGTGATGGCAATAATGAGAAAATGATTGCAGAAAAATGTTATATCTACTACATTTTATAAATGTGTATTACAAGTGTCATAAATACAAAGAGAAATCAAATCCAACAAAAAAATCTCAATCTTCAACTCCAGTGTCAATTATATAGCCCTAGTATAAAGCATTCTAAGATTCCAAGGTAAAAGAGGTTTTGAGAGACTCAAAAACACACATAGTAGAGAACTGGATACAAAAGTCAAAGATATGAATCAGTCATGGAGACACCTTGATCTGATAGTATACAACAAGAGGAGTTGGCATACATTTGTTGAAGGATTTAGCTGTTTAGGGAGCTAGAAGTGATAATGTTGATGTGTCATAAATACCAGGATTGATTAAAATTTGTGTTTCAGGCTGATTGTGACAACAGCTGTACTAAAACTGAGATACAGTATACTGACTTCTTGGACATGCCAGAAAGTCAACAACAGTTATGCTTATTTGGAGATGAGAAAGGTATGTATAATAGCAATGTTATTATTTTAAATTCATATTTTGGCTACATATGTTTACATGATTTAAATATCTGCACAGTATAATATTTAATACTAAGCAGCGAGTGGGCCTTTCATAGAGAATTAAATCTATTTATAAACTTTAATTAAACTTGCTTAATATATACGTAATGAAGATAGAGGTTGCAGTAACCAGGGTAGTTATTGTGTCACACTCTCAGTCCATGCTTTTAAAGGTTCAAAATGGATGTCTGTTGCATTAATAGAAAACATTTATAGAGGCCTTGAATCTTCAGAAGCTGGTGTGAATCTACTGTACAAGTCATTCAGGCGTATGGCATGGCAATAACAGTGCTGACAGACTAGCTTCATGCGCACGCATAGTGGGGACACTGGTCCTGCACAAGGGAGAGATACTGAGGACAGTTAATGATCATCTGTTAGAAAACAACACTGCAATAGATGAATCAACAAGGCTAAGATAGCTGGAATGTGGCACCAAACATAAGACTAGCAGGTATGATGTTTGAGAGGATGTAGCCGACATGTATACAATCAGGATGCTACAGTACAGTAAGCATTCATACACTTCAACATTTGCTGAAGGAGATTTAGCACCAATGGGTTTGCCTGGATTACAATGATTACATAATTATCAGGAAATTGTGCTTATGTGTTTGTTACTACATTTTGCTAACAAATTTTAACTAAACATATAAGACACTCATTTCGTTATTTATCTTTGCTCATTGTTTTTAATATTACAGGTGTTTATTCTTGTCACCTGTGCAACACTCATTTCTTCCAACTTGATGCCCTGGATAAGCATATGACAACAGCACATAGGTATGGATTCTGGGAGTTTGATAATAAATGCAGTGATCTTCAGAATGTGTTACCACAGTACAGTGGAAATAACATGAATGATGCAGTGAATAAGATTGGAGATGCCACTTTTACTGATGTAGCAAGAGAAGATAGTATCAACCTGAGACTCACTTGTAATGAATCATCAGTGAACCTCATCAACAGTCAGAAAAGGACTGCTACCATGTTTGACAACCTACACAGTAATACATCAGTTTGTAAAAATCAAGCCTGTAACACAAATTGTAGTAAACCATTTTCTGCCAGTGAGATAAATGTTCAGCTTTGTGTGAGTGACAGAGCTGTTGATACTTGCAGTGATTTAAGCATTCAGTCTCACTTGAAACTAAAAGAAAGTAAGTCCTACAAGTGTGATATTTGTGGTTTATTATTTACTGTGAAAGATAACCTACAGCAACATAAAAGAATTCATACAGGAGAGAAGCCTTACAAGAGTGATGTTTGTGGTGCAGCATTTACTCTGAGCAGTAGTCTACAAAAACATAAAAGAATACATACAGGAGTGAAGCCTTACAAGTGTGATGTTTGTGGAGCAGCATTTACTGTGAGCAGTAGTCTACAAAAACATAAAAGAATACATACAGGACAGAAGCCTTACAAGTGTGATGTTTGTGGTGCAGCATTTACTCAGATAGGTAACCTAGAAAGACATAAAAGAATTCATTCAGGAGAGCAGCCTTACAAGTGTGATGTCTGTGATGCAGCATTTACTCGGAGCTGTAGTCTTCAAAACCATAAAAGAATACATACAGGAGAAAAGCCTTACAGTTGTGATTTTTGTGGAGCAGCATTTACTAAGAGTGGTAGTCTCCATAGTCATAAAAGAATTCATACAGGAGAGAAGCCTTACAAGTGTGATGTTTGTGGAGCAGCATTTAATGTGAGCGTCAATCTACGACAACATAAAAGAATACATACAGGAGAGAAGCCTTACAAGTGTGATGTTTGTGGTGCAGCATTTACTCAGATAGTTAACCTAGAAAGACATAAAATAATTCATTCAGGAAAGAAGCCTTACAAGTGTGATGTCTGTGATGCAGCATTTACTCGGAGCAACAGTCTTCAAAACCATAAAACAATACATACTGGAGAGAAGCCTTACAAGTGTGATGTTTGTGGAGCAGCATTTACTGAGAAATTTAACCTACAAAGTCATAAAAGAATACATACAGGAAATAAACCTTACAAGTGTTATGTCTGTGATGCAGCGTTTACGCACAGCAGTAGTCTACAAATTCATAAAAGAATACATTCAGGAGAGAAGCCTTACAAGTGTGATGTTTGTGGTGCAGCATTTACTCAGATAGTTAACCTAAAAAGACATGAAAGAGTTCATTCAGGAGAGAAGCCTTACAAGTGTGATGTCTGTGATGCAGCATTTACTCTGAGCAGTAGTCTTCAAAACCATAAAAGAATACACACAGGAGAGAAGCCTTACAAGTGTGATGTTTGTGGAGCAGCATTTACTGAGAGTGGTAATCTACAAAAGCATAAAAGAATACATACAGAAGAGAAGCCTTACAAGTGTGATGTCTGTGATGCAGCATTTACTCAGAGCAGTAGTCTACAAAATCATAAAAGAATACATTCAGGAGAAAAGCCTTATGAGTGTGATGTTTGTGGTGCAGCATTTACTCAGAAAGGTCACCTACAAAGACATGAAAGAATACATACAGGAAATAAGCCCTACAAGTGTGATGTCTGTGGTGCTGCATTTACTGAGAGTGGTAGTCTACAAAGACATAAAAGAATACATACAGGAAATAAGCCTCACAAGTGTGATGTTTGTGAAGCAACATTTACTAGTATAGGTCACCTACAAAGACATAAAAGAATACATACAGGAAATAAGCTGCACAATTGTGATGTCTGTGGTGCAGCATTTACTGAGAGTGGTAGTCTACAAAGACATAAAAGTATACATAGCTTAGTGTGAGTGATAGTGCTGCTGCTGCTTCAGTGATTTAATCATTCGGTCTCACAAGATAATGAAGGAAGACAAATCCTACAAGTGTGATATTTATGGTGTATCATTTATTAAGAATGACAAGAACTAGACAAGTGCCAGTGGAACAAGAGATGAGAAGAAGACGATGGCGATGGATAGGACACACACTGAGGAAACCTGTTGATAGCATTACAAGGCAGTCCTTGTTCTGGAACCCCCAGGGCAAGAGAGGCAGAGGAAGACCAATAAGCACATGGAGAAGAGAGTTGGAAACAGAGGTGAAAATGTTCAGGAGAACATGGAAAGAACTCGAGATGATGGCACGTGACAGGAGGACTTGGCATGTGTTTGTTGAAGGCCTATGCTCCTTTGGGAGTGGAGGGTTATGAATGAATGAATGAATTTATTAAGAAAGATTATCTACTTACTTACATAGTTGTTCCCCTTCTACCATGAGGTGTAGAGATTTGGATGAGAGAGCGCCAGACTATCCTATCGGCTGTCTTCCTCCTGGCCTGGTCCCATTCTAGTCCTCGGTCCTTCAAAGATTGTCTAATGTTGTCCTCCCAGTGGACTCTGGGTCATCCTGGGGATCTGGATCCCTGGCTCTTTGTTTCCCATGATTGTCATGGTAGCTGATCTTCTCCCATTCTGCAGACATGGCCAAACCATCTTAGTTGGGACTGTTCTACTTGGGTCTGCAGGGGGAGGGATTTTAGGCCTTGATGTATCGTCTGGTTGCGGACCATGTCTCTTCTTGTTACTTCAACCACCTTCCTCAGATACCTCATTTCTGAGGTTTGGATCTGGTTTTTGTGGGATGTAGCCATTGCCCATGACTCGCATCCATGTGTCAAGACTGGGACATAGGTGGAGCAGTATACTGCCATCTTCATTTTCTTACCAACCTCTCTCTTGCAGAGGAATCCTCAGTTTATGGCCTGAAAAAGTCTCACAGCTGCTGCTTTTCGAGTGGCCTTTTTTTATGCCTCCCTTTTGGTCTGTAATAGCTCTGAGGTATTTAAAGTGGTCGACCTGCTCCAGGACCTGTTCTCCCAGCTTAATCTGATGTCTTCTTCCTTCTCATGATATCACCATGGATTTTGTTTTAGAGCTGTTTATGACCACCCCTCTCTTCTCCAGCTCTTCCTTCCAGACTTGCATGTTGGATTGGAGATGTGCCTCTGATTTAGCAATCAGGGCAACATCATCAGCAAATGCCAGCTCTGAAATACAGACCTGTCTCATCTTCCAGTACCTCACTGAATACTTTCTTGTTCTTTCCTTACAAGCCTTGATGACATTGTCTATGAGGAGTATGAAAAGATAAGGTGACAGGATATCACTATGTCTTACACCAGTGGTGGTCCTGAACTCTTCTGACTTATGGTTTGCTGTCCTCACATAATTTCTGCAAGACTTGTAGAAGCTCTGTATAGCATGAATCAGAGGTGCTGGAATGTTCTTCCTTGCCAAACAGTCCCAAATTTTGCTCCAGGGGACCCTGTCAAATGCCTTTTCCAGATCTATGAAACAAAGATGGATCTCACTCTTATACTCAAGGGCCTTTTCACTCAACTGAGTGTGAAGATTAGGTCTTGAGTACTTTGGCACTGGTTTCCTAGCTCATTGGTCTATGGTTCGATCCCCAGATGAGGTGGGATTTTTTTTAGGCTGCAAACTGCTCCTGGGTCGACCCAGCCCCAAATGGGTACCAGAGCAACTCTGGGAAGGTTAAGGTGGCCGGCGTGATGCTGACCACATCACCCCTAGTGTGCCGACGGTCGAGAAAATATGGGCCTAACACCATATTCCCAATATGCCTCAATGGGCGTGTAATGGGATCCTTTACCTGTTTTACTTTGGTTAGCTTGGAATCCGCACTGGACCTCATCCAATTGTGGCTCAGCTAGGCGTCGGAGTCTCTGCTCTAGGATTCTAGAGTATATTTTACCAGAGACACTGAGAAGGGTTGTGTCTCTATGGTTTTCCACATTGTTGATTGTCGCCTTTTTTGAAAATTGGTGTTATGATGGCAATTTCCCAATCCTTTGGTATGGTCTTGTTGCACCACACTGCCTGTAGGACCCTTAAGAGTAATAGGTCGCCTGATGCTCCCATGTACTTAACAATTTCTGGTGTTATACCATCATGCCCTGCTGCTTTGCCCATCTTGATTTTCTCCAGTGTTGCCTTCAGTTCTTTCATCTTTATGTCATCTTCATCACCATTTGTTTCCTCTTCTGTGCTAGTGGTTATCACTTCTGATGCTTGACTTTGCTCACCATCAAGGAGTTCTGAGAAATATTCTTTCCATCTTTCCATTACTTCCTTCGGGGCAGTAAGCAATTTGCCTTGCTTGTCCTTTATAAATTTGAGAGGGCATTGTTTTTCCTCCCTCGTGTTCTTTAGGGTCTTATTGAACAATTTCTGGTTTTTTTGTGCATCTTGTTCTAGCTTTTCTCCAAATTCTTCCCGGGACTTCTGTTTTCCTGCTAGCACCTTGTTCTTTGCTTCTGTTATGAGTGTCACATATTCTCTATATTTCAGCATTTGTCCTGCTGTGTGTTTTACTCCTAAGTATTGTTTCCATGCCATTTTCTTCTCTCTTATTTTCTCTTTGACTTCCTCTGTTCACTATGGTGTTTTTTCTTTCTCTTGTTCCCAAGTCGGACTTCACCACATGCTTCTGCAGCAGCTGCCTTTATGATGTCCTTGAATTTAAGCCAGAGTGTTTCCAAGTCATCAGGTCGTTCTTCTGTGTTGCTCACCGCTGTAGCAATAAGTCCCTGATATCTGGTCTTAATTTCTGGCTCTCTCAGCTTGTAGGTCTTTATGCTCATTTCTCCTGTTTGTTTACTTAGTTTCTTGCATGATGTTCGACAGTTCCTAGGCTGAGCAACTGTTTCAGTTGTTCTTTTCATTTTAAGCAGGTAGTGATCACTTCCAATCTGGCCCACTCCAGACTCTAGCATCCCGGACATATTTGAATGAGCTCTTCCTAACAATGGCATAGTCGATCCATTCTTGGTTGGTTCACATCTAATGTATGCATGTATGCGCTTATGGGGGAACTTTGTGTTTGTAATTATCAGATTCTGCTCACTTCAAAATCTAAGGAGTCGCTTTCCATTGTCATTGAGAGTATCTTCTCCATATCTTTTGATAACTCCACCCCATCTAGCATGGTCACTTCCAACTCTGGCATTGAAATCTCCGAGCATGATAATTTCATCTAGGCAGTCATCCACTGACCTTTGAAGCAGCTTGAAGAATTCCTCCTTGACCTCTGCTCTCTCATCCTAATTTGGCCCACACACTACGACCAGGTTGACTATGGTTTCTCCTTCTGTTAGTTTTACAACCATAATGCACTCTGAGACAAAGTTCCATCCCTTGATACTATCTTTTTGGTTTTTGGCCACAATGCAACCCACGCCCCTTTTAGCTCTTTTAGATGTGGGTACACCACTGTAGAGCAGTGTGTTGCCATCGAGATCCATGACTCCTTGTCCCTTTTTCTTTGTTTCTGTTATAGCCAGGATTTCTAGTTTTGCTTTCCTCATTTCTATTACCAGCTCCTCTTCTTTCCCATTTATACTTCTTGTGTTCCAAGTTCCATAAGTTGTCGTCCGTGGTCTGTTTCAGTTCGTCGCCTTTAGAATCAGTCCAGTTTTCTCTTGTAGTTCGTGTAATCATGATTTAAAGCAAACAGGTGATTGGCCTGTTGTGCATTTGCATGGTGGAGGGGCTGCCTCCTTATGGCCTTCATGCATGCCGCCTTCCTCCATTTTCAGCCGGGCATGGGAATTTCCTAGGCAGAGTTAAGATTATCTACAACAACAAAAAAGAATACATACAGGAGAGAGTTCTTATTGGCGTTATGTTTGTGATGCAGAATGTCACAGATTTGCCTCCCCTGCTTTGCTGTAGTGGTCCAACAGTTGCCAAAACTCTATCTAATATGGGTCTTCAAAGGTGTCTACCTTTGCACAAGATTACTCTTGGCAGAGTTGTGGATAGAAGGATAATGATGCTTCTATCTCAAGGTTGTATTCATAAGATATTTCAGGTCAAGAACAATGCTGCATTGGGCAGGGCAATTGTTAACTTATATCTGCTCCGCAGCCTTTCATGAAGATTTATGCAATGATTAAATTCAGCTTGTTCAAGCCCCCAACCTGATTTAGTCAGTGAAATTCTTCTACTCTTCTCATTTCTAAAAATAAACATTCACACATCTATTTAAAGTGTATTTATGAAATTGACTGAGACAAACGGGTGTACCACTGTACATTAAAAGTAATTAAATCAACTTTATATAAACAAGTAACATATTTAATAATCAATTAATTTTTAACAGATTGTAAAGAATGAATAATTATTTAACCAAAAAAAATTACTCATCAACGTGTGATGGCACTGCATTTTATTTAAGGTGTCATTTGGCAGCTTTTATTTGCACTTAACTGCCAATGAGGTTTCTGCTCCCGCTGGTGATTTGGTTCTTTACAGATAGTTGACTGGATTTCTCATGCCCCTTGTCAATGTTGTAGGACGGAGCACGTTCCCAGAAGTGTCACTGTCAGGGAGTGTCTACGAAGTTGGTCCCTTCGTGTCTCTATGACCCATCTGATGATGGCATCTAGTGTCAACTTCAAGCAACTTGTACCCTCACATGTATCAGAAATAGTACCCTCAACTGGTACCACCAATAGTATGGCAAAAGAAGAGAAACAAATACCTTGCTGAGTATTGAGTTTCCCAACACATACATATGTGGTCCCCTCTTCTTCCTATTCCACCATCTCAACTACCTCAGAACTTTTACCTTCGATGAGAATTAATTTTAATCCCAGGGAGTGAAAAAACATTAATTACATGTGGTTTGAATAGATTTACATTTACCTTTTATAAAGGTTTGAAACTTTCATTACATTTAGATTGAATAGACTTACATTTATCTTTACATCTACAATGTTTGAAAATGTTCAAAATATAGATTGAATATGTTTTCATTTACATCTACACTGTTTGAAAAGCTTGAAAACTTTCATTATTTTTTTTAATGAATATGGTAACATAGACATTAAAACCTGAAAAGGTAAATATTATAATTAAAATGTACATCATTTCTTTCATCTTTCCCTCCCTGCTCCATATTGAACTTGGGACTACCTCTGCTCTAAGTTCTCTATAAGAAACTAGCAATAAAGCAGTCACTAGCCCTTGTAGTGGTGGTTCTTGAAATCATCATTTTAAATACTGAGGTTGCCAACCTCAAATGACATCCACTAGCAATATTCACATGACAATATATACATATTAGTTCACCTGATAATAATGTAAAATAAGAATATCAAATGCACAACTTATGCCAATTTTGGGCTCACAGACTGTTCGCTCAGAGAAATAAAGGCACCTGAAGATGCCCCTTTCACGTGTTCTGGGGGTCATTACTTTAACAATAAGTTCGAGGATTTATTTATCTCTAACTCATTCTTTCCTCTTCTATTTCCAGTCCCCACTAATATTACATTTGGGTAGTTTATTGTTCAGTTTCATTTTTTTAGTTTCTTAGTATGTATTGTGTACATCAGGTGGTGGCAGTCATTTCCTTTTCCGGGAACGCTCATCCGTAGCTAGATTTTATTATTTTTATATTTATTTAGTTTCTTATGTGTCCTATCTAGCGTTCACTTTCTTTCCTTTCCCTGATAAAGGCCTTGTGGTTGTAACGTTGGCTATTTTCTTTGTCTTTTGTCCTCGTAAGACGAATCACCTTTTTTCTATTTTTTTCACACTCATCCATCTAACAATAAGTTCTCACTATGACTCCGTGTTTTAGATTCCTCAGAGTCCAGTTTTCCTTGTTAAAATGGTCGAGTTTTTTTCTGAGCTCTTAAGTCCTCAAAAGTGCTCAAACAATGGTCTGGTCCGATTTATGAATCTTGATTCTAGGCTTAACTATGGCAGTCTGGATGTTGTCTTGGCATGAGGTAGATTTTCTTTGTGTCTTAAAACTGCAAAAGTGTCAAGTTTTATTGCACTTTGTTTCCCCCGCTGTACTTTGTTATGATTTTAGGTGAGGAACTAATCAGAAATGTGAATCTTCCTATATTTCAAATCCCCACCAATCATTTCAAAGCTCCGTGTGTAGGTGGGGTAATTCAAATTATTCCACCTGGAAAATTCTGCGTGTTAATGTAGAGGTCAGGTCTCCCAAATATAGAAGTGAGATTTCCATACTAGGTACAATTATCACTCCTTACTTTCACCTATAGTAATGTCTTTGCAACAAGGTGTGCAGGAACCAATTATGTCATTCGTTTCCACCGAGTGCATGTATGCCTCCATCCGCAGGTGAGTAATTTTATCACCTGGCACAGCTTGGGTAAACACTAACTATTCTAATACTGACTGGCCCAGATGGGTTTTCCTGCATCTAATCTTAGCAAAGCTGTGAAGCACCAAGAAAACATGATGAATTATTACCAAAAAGAGTGAAGGTTGATGATAAATTAGCAAATACCTGTTTGTTAGCAGATAAAGAAATGTGCTGACCACAGAAATCGCAAGTAATCAGTACTCACAAGCGTACCTGATTACTGTCGTAGTGGAGAAGAGATCACCCTGAACTATTCTGCGAGACAGAATTTATTCAATGTCTTCTCCTTTGTGCTGACTGACAAAGCAGTCAGTGACCAACACACCTGGTGGTATCTTGTAGGTGAGCAACAAACTGTCTCTATTTTGCTTGGTCAACAGCCATTCTTTGTGTGGTGCCATAGCTCTGGTTCATGCATAACATTTCAGCCTCTACAGTTCTCCGCCCTTGCTTTCACTTTCTGTCTGGAGTCCATAGCATGGCAGTTCTGGAGATGGTGTTAGGATCTCTTCTGAGGTTGTGACCCACCCAATTCCAGCATATACCCGCTATGATTGTGTGCATGTCTTCTTGGTGGTTCCGCATTATCAGTTCTTGGTTGGTGATGGTGTTCAGCCAGAAAATTTAGGCAAATTACTAGTGGCCAACAATTACATGACAGGATAAATGCAGAAGTGTAATGTTTATGGTGCAGCATTTATTGTGAGAGGTAGATCGTAAACCCGCTATTCAAAATAGAAAAAAAAAAAAAAAAAGGAACCCATTATTAACTAAACTAAACATCGGTGGAAGATCAATAAACAACCTTAGATATGCAGATGATACCGTTTTGTTTGCTGAAAGTGAAAAGGAATTGCAAGAAGTAATGTTGCTAAGTAGTGAAGCAAGTAAACAGCATATGTTATAAATATGGATTGGACATTAGCATTGAGAAATCAGAAACTATGATAATTATCAAAGCAGATAATAAGCCCACATAAAAAATAAAGGATAAATTGTAAAATCTGGAAATAAGTCAAGAGTTTCCCACATCAACTCAGCCAATCTGTTTGTCTTAAACTATGATTACGAGCAATACAAGAGAGAAAACCGGACTGATTCTAAAGGCGACGAACTGGAACGGACTACGGACTACGACTTATGGAACTTGGAACACAAGAAGTATAAATGGGAAGGAAGAGGAGCTGGTGGAAGAGATGAGGAAAGCAAAACTAGAAATCCTGGCTATAACGGAAACGAAGAAAAAAGGACAAGGAGTCATGGATCTCGATGGCAACACGTTGCTCTACAGTGGTGTACCCATATCTGAAAGAGCTAAAGGGGGCGTGGGTTGCATTGTGGCCCAAAATCAAAAAGATAGTATCAAGGGATGGAACTTTGTCTCGGAGCGCATTATGGTTGTAAAACTAAAAGAAGGAGAAACCATAGTCAACCTGGTCATAGTGTATGGGCCAAATGAAGATGAGAGAGCAGAGGTCAAGGAGGAATTCTTCAAGCTGCTTCAAAGGACAGTGGATGACTGCCTAGATGAAGTTATCATGCTCGGAGATTTTAATCCCAGAGTTGGAAATGACCATGCTAGATGGGGTGGAGTTATCGGAAGATATGGAGAAGATACTCTCAATGACAATGGAAAGCGACTCCTTAGATTCTGCAGTGAGCAGAATCTGATCATTACAAACACAAAGTTCCCCCATAAGCGCATACATGCATACACTAGATGTGAACCAACCAAGAATGAGAAGTCAGTGATCGACTATGCCATTGTTTGGAGAAGCTCATTCAGATATGTCCGAGATGCAAGAGTCTGGAGGGGGCCAGAGATTGGAAGTGATCACTACCTGCTAACAATCAAATGAACAACTGAAAGAGTTGCTCAGCCTAGGAACTGCCCAACATCACGCAAGAAACCAAGTAAACGAGCAGGAGAAATGAGCATTAGGACCTACAAGCTGAGAGAGCCAGAAATTAAGACCAGATATCAGGGGCTTATTGCTACAGCAGTGAGCAACACAGAAGAACGACCTGATGACTTGGAAACCCTCTGGAATAAATTCAAGGATATCATAAAGACAGCTGCTGCAGAAGCATGCGGTGAAGTCTGACTTGGGAACCAGAGAAAGAGGACACCTTGGTGGACAGAGGAAGTCAAAGAGAAAATAAGAGAGAAGAAAATGGCATGGAAACAATACTTAGGAGCTAAAAACACAACAGGACAAATGGAAAAATATAGAGAATATGTGACACTCAGAACAGAAGCAAAGAACAAAGTGCTAGCAGCAAAACAGAAGTCCTGGGAAGAATTTGGAGAAAAGCTAGAAAAAGATGCACAAGAAAACCAGAAATTGTTCTATAAGACCCTAAAGAACATGAGGAAAGAAAAACAATGCCCTCTCAAATTTATAAAGGACAAGCAAGGCAAATTGCTTACTGCCCCGAAGGAAGTAATGGAAAGATGGAAAGAATATTTCTCAGAACTGATGGATGGTGAAGCATCAGAAATGATAACCACTAGCACAGAAGAGAAAACCAATGATGGTGAAGATGACATAAAGATGGAAGAACTGAGGGCAGCACTAGAGAAAATCAAGATGGGCAAAGCAGCAGGGCATGATGGTATAACACCAGAAATGGTTAAGTACATGGGAGCATCAGGCGACCTATTACTCCTAAAGGTCCTACAGGCAGCATGGTGCAACAAGACCATACCAAAGGATTGGGAGATTGCCATCATAACACCAATTTTCAAAAAGGGTGACAATCGACAATGTGGAAACCATAGAGGCATATCCCTTCTCAGTGTCCCTGGTAAAATCTACTCTAGAATCCTAGAGCAGAGACTCTGACGCCTAGCTGAGCCACAATTGGATGAGGTCCAGTGCGGATTCCGAGCAAACCGAAGTACTCAAGACCTAATCTTCACACTCAGACAGCTGAGTGAAAAGGCCCTTGAGTATAAGAGTGAGATCCATCTTTGTTTCATAGATCTGGAAAAGGCGTTTGACAGGGTCCCCTGGAGCAAACTTTGGGACTGTTTGGCAAGGAAGAATATTCCAGCACCTCTGATTCATGCTATACAGAGCTTCTACAAGTCTTGCAGAAATTATGTGAGGACAGCAAACCTTAAGTCAGAAGAGTTCAGGACCACCACTGGTGTAAGACAAGGTGATATCCTATCACCTTACCTCTTCATACTCCTTATGGACGATGTCATCAAGGCATGTAAGGAGAGAACAAGAAAATATTCAGTGGGGTACTGGAAGATGAGACAGGTCTATATTTCGGAGCTGGCATTTGCTGATGATGTTGCCCTGATTGCTAAATCAGAGGCACATCTCCAATCCAACCTGCAAATCTGGAAGGAAGAGCTGGAGAAGAGAGGGATGGTCATAAGCAGCTCTAAAACAAAATCCATGGTGATATCACGAGAAGAAAGAAAACATCAGATTAAGTTGGGAGAACAGGTCCTGGAGCAGGTCGACCACTTTAAATATCTCTGAGCTATTATAGACCGAAAGGGAGGCATCAAAGAAGAGTTGGCCACTCGAAAAGCAGCGGCTGGGAGACTTTTTCAGGCCATAAATCATGGATTCCTCAGCAAGAAAGAGGTTGGTAAGAAAATGAAGATGGCTGTATACCGCTCCACCTATGTCCCAGTCTTGACATATGGATGCGAGTCGTGGGCAATGACTACAACCCACAAAAGCCAGATCCAAACCTCAGAAATGAGGTATCTGAGGAAAGTGGTTGAAGTAACAAGAAGAGACATGGTCCGCAACCAAAAAAAACCGTCAAGGCCTAAAATCCCATCCGCTGCAGACCCAAATAGAACAGTCCCAACTAAGATGGTTTGGCCATGTCTGCAGAATGGGAGAAGATCGGCTACCACGACAAGCATGGGAAACAAAGAGCCAGGGATCCAGACCTCCAGGACAACCCAGAGTCCGCTGGGAGGACAACATTAGACAATCTTTGAAGGACCGAGGACTAGAATGGAACCAGGCCAGGAAGAAGACAGCTGATAGAATGGTCTGGCGCTCTCTCTTCCAAACCTCTACACCTCACGGTAGAAGGGGAACGACTAAGTAAGTAAGTAAGTTTCCCACATCTTGGTCAGGAGCTGACAGATGTGAAACAGAAATCAAGAAGAGAATAGGAATGGCCAAAGTTACATTCAACAACGTAAGACAGATACTATTGTCTAAACAACTAACTCGCAAATTTAAACTGAGAATCGCCAATGGATAAATATATATATTCTTTGTTGCTTTTTGGTCTAGAAAAACACGAATAAGCAGTAAGAAGAAAGAATTGAGGCCCTTGAGATGTGGATATTTGGAAGAGTGGGGCTCGTCAGATGGAAAGAGAAGAAAACAAATAAAGGTCCTAGAAAACTTAGGAATGAAAAGAGAATTAATGAAGGAAGTCAAAAGTAAACAGATAAAATATTTTGGCCGTGTAAAAAAAGACAGCACCTTACTGAAGACTGTAATAGAAAGCAGAGTTACGGCAAACGTGTCAGAGGAAGACAATGCTATAAGTGGGAAGATAACATCAAGAGATGGACAGGAAAGAGTCTATCAGAGTAGAACATTGAGACAAGAGACAGAAGATGTTGGAGATCCATTGCAGCCAATCTTTGATGTGTAGATGGCAACTGATGATGTTGAATGTAATCACCATATGATATGTTATTTTTGATGTGACCAACTAGCAGTCATTGCAGCATTACAAATAAAATTATAATGTTTCATTTTTTTATCTTTATTGTTTTGACAAGTTAGGCCAGCGCTATGAATATACACAATATTATTGTCATCATCTCATCTTGTTTTCTTTATTCTGTTCACTTGTTAGTCTGGCACTATGAATGTATACAGTGTTTTTGTCATCATCTCATATTGTTTTCTTTATTGTTTTGACTAGTTAGGCCGGCACTATGAATATACACAATATTATTGTAATCATTTCATATTGTTTTCTTTATTGTGTTGACTTGTTAGCCTGGCACTATGAGTGTGCAGTGTACACAGAATTATTTTCATAATCTCATTTTGTTTTCCTTATTGTGTTAAATAGTTAGGCAGGCACTACAAATGTATAAAGTATTATTGTCATCATCTCATTTTGTTTTCTTTATTGTGTTGACTAGTTGGCGTGGCACTGTGAGTGTATGTTACACCTCATTCTTGCACACAGGTGTAGGTCTTGTCAAGAAATATAGCTGTGCGCAGGTCGGGTTAACACGATAACTCACTGTTTGTGAACAGCGCACAATTTATTTTATTATGACGTAAGTTTGTAGGCATGACGTAAGCATCGTCTGCCGTGAAACCTAACCATTAATGTTCTGGGGCATTTGCATGTGTACGCCGAGGAGATCTGTCACATGTATTTAGGGTCTTCAAATGTGTCCGTCAGAATATATAATTTATAATCCAAGAGCGCTGCTAGATTCTGTTGAGGATTAACACTTCTGTATTTTATGCCCGTGATTTTAAAGACATCTTTCAGGATGAGTATTATTGACATCAAGTTCAATTCCCTTTAGCTCCCCAAGGAGCATAGGCCTTCAACAAACACATGCCTAGTCTTCCTGTCCTGTACCATCGGCTCAAGTTCCCTCCATGTTTTCCTCATCATTTTCACCTGTTTCCAGTTCTCTTCTCCATGTGTTTTTTGGGTCTACCTCTGCCTCTCTTTCCCTGTGGATTCCAGAACAATTACTGCCTTGTAATGCTATCAACAGGTCTCCTCAATGTGTGTCCTATCCATCGCCAGCATCTTCTTCTCAACTCTTGTTCCACTGGCACTTGTCTGGTTCTTGTCATCTATTCCACATTTGTGACTTTGTCATACCATTTCAGTCCTTCTATTCTACGCAAGTACCCGTTTATAAAAGTCTCTAGCTTTTTGGTTGTTGTTTTTGTTGTTCTCCATGTCTCAGAGCTATACAATAGGACTGACTTCACATTTGAGTTGAAGATTCTTATTTTTGTGTTGGACTTGATTTCTCTTGTTCTCCATATGTTTCCCAATGCTATGAAAGCTCCTATTGCTTTTTGTATTCTTATTTTGATATCACTGTCTGTCCCTCCAACTTTGTCTATATTACTTCCAAGATATGTGTACGAATCTACATCTTTCAGTGGTGTTTCTTCAAGTTCAACCTTGTTATCATTTCTTGCATTTATTCTCATAATCTTTGTCTTTTCCCTGTGTATTTTCAGGCAAACTTGTTGTGACCTCTCATCGAGAATTTTAATTTCTCTTGCATCTGATTATGGTTATGGGACAGAAGAGCCAAGTCATCTGCAAAATCCAGATCATCAAGCTGTTTAGATTCCACTGGATTCCATTTCTGTTGTGTGATGTCGATGTTTTCATAACCCAATCTATTGCTAGTAAGAAAAGAACTGGAGACAAGAGGCATCCCTGTCTCACTCCCATTCTAATCCTAAATAGTTCTGTAAGTTGTCCTTCATGAAGAACTCTGCATGACCTATGAAAACATTATTGACATATTTTAAAATTAATATTCCGTCAAGACAGACTTTGATGAGGCATGTAATGGACTGCATGGACTTTGATAATGATTGTTGGCAAATCTGCCTGAATATAATGAAAAGTTAATAGGATGGACAGGACAGTAGCAGCATATTGCACTGTTCATTATATATTTAAATATTGAGCCTTATGTCAGTTGTGATGGATTGACCATTAAGATCTGTCACCTTAGGGGCCCATTCCCATAGTCAGTTATAACTGAAGGGGCTGGTACCACTTGTCCATAAAAATAGCATTCAGGAAAACTGGCAGACCTTGTTCCACTGTTCTTCTCAGCACACTAACTGAGAGACGGCAAAAGAACAGTCGGGCAACCACAGCTCGGGTTCAAAGATGTGTGAAAGAGAAACATAAAAGAACTGAACATAAATCCAGCAACCTGGGAGGTTAAAGGATTCACAGTGGACAGTATTCTTTGATGTCAACTCTGTGAGTCACCAACATCTTTACTGTTAGGTCTAGGATTTTTAGACTACTTTTTACTGTATCTCTGAAATCTTTTTAAGGCTGCATCGAACAGATGGCCCAATGTGCTTTATTTCAAATTAATGAAGCTGCCAATCTCACTAAATAGCGATGCTTCCTACAGTGCCACCTCAAATGAGAAGAACAGAAGATCTCTCAGTTAGAAGAAGAGAAAAGAACATGCTGAAAAAAATACCAGGAAAATAAGCACCTAAGATCAATCACCTTAGGGGCCCATTCCCATAGTCAGTTATGACTGAAGGGGCTGGTACTACAACTACTATTACCATTTGAGGAACATACAAGTCTTCTTCTAGTATCATGCTCTCTGATGTAGGCAATCATGTCTCTCTACAAGTTCCTATCCCTAGTGCTGCTTACTATTATCTTGCTGGCTTCATTCCATGTCCAGTAAGATCTCTCTATGTTGCCATTTTTTTTTCTGCAGGCTTTCATGTCACAATATTTTCCTGTTTTCCCCTTGTCATGTCACAATATTTTCCTGTTTTCCCCTGGTCATGTCACAATATTTTCATGTTTTCCCCTTGTCATGTCACAATATTTTCCTGTTTTCCCCTTGTCCTGTCACAATATTTTCCTGTTTTCCCCTTGTCATGTCACAATATTTTCCTGTTTTCCCCTTGTCATGTCACAATATTTTCCTGTTTTCCCCTTGTCATGTCATAATCATTTCCTGTTTTCCCCTTGTCATGTCACAATATTTTCCTGTTTTCCCCTTGTCATGTCACAATATTTTCCTGTTTTCCCCTTGTCATGTTACAATCATTTCCTGTTTTCCCCTTGTCATGTCACAATATTTTCCTGTTTTCCTCTTATGACACTTCTGTAGCAGGTGGATTGGGCTGAAATTTGGCACCATGGCCAGTGTGGCCATCTTTGACAAAATGTATAATGACCTGGGGAACAATTATGTCACCAACATCTTCTTCTTCTTTGATCCTTAGCCGCCAACCGTCAAAGCAGTCAGTGGCCATCACCAACATCACACAGCCTAAAATAAGACTTTAGAGGAACACTATCCCTTATTACTGTATCTCTATATTGTTATCTGAGCCATATGGATGGGACTGACTTAATTATATGCCACATCAATAGCTCTTCTGATGAGGGGGGGCTAGATTTTCCATCAGCAAGACCCCAGTACAAATTGATTGTGAATGACTGAAAAGGGAAGTTGTAAAAAAGTCATAAAGCTTCCAAAATATAGAAAAGCAACTGGTAAAAAAATCATTTCAGCACAGGCTATCAAAGCAGATATTGACACCTACAGAGGCTATCAAAGCAGATATTGACACCTACAGAGATTTAAAAAAAAACTACTTTGGAAAGTCTGGGAGAGAGAAGAAAAACCATCTGAATGGAAGGAAAGTTATCTGGTCAAGTTGGGAAAGTGTACTCATTTCAGAGGAAACAGGATCATTCTTGAGAGATTTAAGCCATAGACAACTGAGAGATGAACAAGCAGGTTATTAACAAAACAGACCCTGCACATGCCTGATAGCTACATTGAGAATGATAGTTGAACAAAGTCTAGAATTTACTCACAGTACATTTAGTTTGTAGGTTATGCACTGCTTTACAGTGTAGAGAGAGAATATCTTTGGAAATTAATGACACACTATTGAGTCCCCAGAAGATCATTACCTTAACTCTTGCAGGCCGGAATTTTTTCATCAGTTTTGCCAGAATTATTTTTGTACCTTAAAGCAGTACCTTTATAAATTCTAAAGTTTCTGAGTTATTACACAACAAAGACACACATATTATACATCACAGTAAAGATAAATGAATGTAGAATTAGAATATGAAGAATTTTTAGTGATATTCTACATATAGTATTCAGTTATGAGTCATAATGAAAATACGGAACAAATTTCACAGAACACAAAAGTGACGTTCCCAACGTCGTTTCGGCTTCTAGGGGTTTTGTGGATGTACGCTACCAGCGTCGTTCCGGCCTTTAAGAGTTAATAAAGAAGACCTATGAAGACATGACATACACTGTTCGCCATGAAGGACAACTTACAAAACAGTTGAGGATAAAAACTGGAGTGCGACAGGGATGCCTCTTGTCTATATTTTCTTTTCTTACTGGCAATAGTTTGGGTTTGAAACATTGACATCACACAACAGAAGTGGGATCTCACTAAGTAGGAAAAAGGCTATAACAATGGGAATAATTGCAAGAAATAATAACAAGGTTGAACTTGATGAAACACTACTACATGATGTAGAAACATGTGAAAGATTTGAAGATCAAGAGAAATCAAGTACAACACAAAAACTAAAATCTTCAACTCAAATGTCAGTCCTATTGTATGGCTGTGGGACCAAAGACGCAGCAACAGTGATAAATGCAGTAAGCAACCCATAGCTAGACTGCTTGCATCAGAGTTAGCAAACTAGATCTGACAAAGACCCTACTCCACCTCCAAGTGGTGGTCCTGGAAACAGGCTGCATCACTGCAGTCTGGCTGAGAGAGTAAGAATCGAAGAGGGAAGGCTAACCCGGTCCCCAAATATTCTGTGCTGAAGTCAGATGTGTTGGCCGAAAGGCACAAATATCGCAGCTTTGCTGTAAATGGACAAACGCAACCAACGTCCTGTTTAGGATGACCGAGGAAGAAGTATGGCTGTGAAACATGGAGAACAATGAAAACAACAACAAAATAGTTACAGATGTTCATAAATGAGTACTTGTTTAGAATAGAAGGATTGAAATAGTAAGACAAGGTCACTAACATAGAACTGACAACAAGAACCAGACAAGTGCTAGTGGAACAAGATATTAGAGTAGCAAGCTGACAATGTCACTAACATGGAACTGATAACAAGAACCAGATAAGTGCTAGTGGAACAAGATATTAGAGTAACTAGCTGACAATATCACTAACATGGAACTGATAACAAGAATCAGACAAGTGTTAGTGGAACAAGATATTAGAGTAACTAGCTGACAATGTCACTAACATGGAACTGATAACAAGAACCAGACAAGTGCTAGTGGAACAAGATATTAGAGTAACAAGCTGACAATATCACTAACATGGAACTGATAACAAGAATCAGACAAGTGTTAGTGGAACAAGATATTAGAGTAACTAGCTGACAATGTCACTAACATGGAACTGATAACAAGAACCAGACAAGAGCTAGTGGAACAAGATATTAGAGTAACTAGCTGACAATATCACTAACATGGAACTGATAACAAGAACCAGATAAGTGCTAGTGGAACAAGATATTAGAGTAACTAGCTGACAATATCACTAACATGGAACTGATAACAAGAACCAGACAAGTGTTAGTGGAACAAGATATTAGAGTAACTAGCTGACAATGTCACTAACATGGAACTGATAACAAGAACCAGACAAGTGCTAGTGGAACAAGATATTAGAGTAACTAGCTGACAATATCACTAACATGGAACTGATAACAAGAACCAGACAAGTGCTAGTGGAACAAGATATTAGAGTAACAAGCTGACAATGTCACTAACATGGAACTGATAACAAGAACCAGACAAGTGTTAGTGGAACAAGATATTAGAGTAACTAGCTGACAATGTCACTAACATGGAACTGATAACAAGAACCAGACAAGTGCTAGTGGGACAAGATATTAGAGTAACTAGCTGACAATGTCACCAACATGGAACTGATAACAAGAACCAGACAAGTGCTAGTAGAACAAGATATTAGAGTAACAAGCTGACAATGTCACTAACATGTAACTGATAACAAGAACCAGACAAATGCTAGTGGAACAAGATATTAGAGTAACTAGCTGACAATGTCACTAACGTGGAACTAATAACAAGAACCAGACAAGTGCTAGTGGAACAAGATATTTGAGTAACTAGCTGACAATGTCACCAACATGGAACTGATAACAAGAACCAGACAAGTGCTAGTAGAACAAGATATTAGAGTAACAAGCTGACAATGTCACCAACATGGAACTGATAACAAGTACCAGACAAGTGTTAGTGGAACAAGATATTAGAGTAACTAGCTGACAATGTCACCAACATGTAACTGATAACTAGAACCAGACAAATCTAGTGGAACAAGATATTAGAGTAACTAGCTGACAATATCACTAACATGGAACTGATAACAAGAACCAGACAAGTGCTAGTGGAACAAGATATTAGAGTAACTAGCTGACAATGTCACTAACATGGAACTGATAACAAGAACCAGACAAGTGCTAGTGGAACAAGATATTAGAGTAACTAGCTGACAATGTCACTAACATGGAACTGATAACAAGAACCAGACAAGTGCTAGTGGAACAAGATATTAGAGTAACTAGCTGACAATGTCACTAACATGGAACTGATAACAAGAACCAGACAAGTGCTAGTGGAACAAGATATTAGAGTAACTAGCTGACAATGTCACTAACATGGAACTGATAACAAGAACCAGACAAATGCTAGTGGAACAAGATATTAGAGTAACAAGCTGACAATTTTACTAACATGGAACTGATAACAAGAACCAGACAAATGCTAGTGGAACAAGATATTAGAGTAACAAGCTGACAAATGGATATGACACACATGTTATCAAGTCATGTAAGGAGAGAACAAGAAAGTATTCAGTGGGGTACTGGAAGATGAGATAGGTCTGTATTTCAGAGCTGGCATTTGCTGATGATGTTGCTCTGATTGCTAAATCAGAGGCACATCTCCAACCCAACCAAAAAGTCTGGAAGGAAGAGCTGGAGAAGAGAGGGATGGTCATAAGTAGCTCTAAAACAACATCCATGGTGATATCACGAGAAGATAGAGTACATCAGATTAAGCTGGGAGAACAGGTCCTGGAGCAGGTGGACCACTTTAAATACCTCGGAGCTATAAACCAAAAGGGAAGCATCAAAGAAGAGTTGGCTACTCACAAAGCAGCAGCTGGGAGACTTTTTCAGGCCATAAATCGAGGATTCCTCAGCAAGAGAGAGGTTGGTAAGAAAACGAAGATGGCGGTATACCGCTCCACCTATGTCCCAGTCTTGACATATGGATGCGAGTCAAGGGCAATGACTACAACCCATAAAAGGCAGATCTAAACATTAGAAATGAGGTATCTGAGGAAGGTGGTTGAAGTAACAAGAAGAGACATGGTCCACAACCAGACGATACATCAAGGCCTAAAATGCCACCCCCTGCAGACCCAAGTAGAACAGTCCCAACTAAGATGGTTTGGCCATGTCTGCAGAATGGGAGAAGATCAGCTACCATGACAAGCATGGAAAACAAAGAGCCAGAGATCCAGACCCCCAGGATGACCCAGAGTCCGCTGGGAGGACAACATTAGACAATCTTTGAAAGACAGAGGACTAGAATGGAACCAGGCCAGGAGGAAGACAGCAGATAGGATAGTCTGGCGCTCTCTCTTCCAAACCTCTACACCTCACGGTAGAAGGGGAACAACTAAGTAAGTAAGTATAATCACTACTTTCTTATCATTTGACAGTTGATTTTCTCTCATTAGCCACATGAATAATCACTATGTTACTCAGCTTTTGAACCGCACTTGTCCAGATATGGGTTGAAACTTCTTCTTTTGATCCTTAGCCGCCGATCGTCAAAGCAGTCAGTGGCCATAACGCCTAGTGGCGTCTTGTAGGGCAACAACAAATTGATTCCACTTTGCTCGGTCGGCGGCCATCCTTCGTACAGTGCCCCAACTCTGATTCATTCTTTGCATCTCAGCCTCCACAGTCCTCCGCCCGGTTGTTTTTTGTCGGCCTCTCTTTTGTTTTCCTTCAGGGGTCCAAAGCATAGCTGTTCTTGTGATGGCATTGGGGTCTCTTCTGAGTACATGGCCAACCCAGCTCCAGCGTCTGCCAGCTATGATGGTGTGCATATCCTCTTGCTTGCTCTGAGTAAGCAGATCTTGGTTGGTGATAGTATTTGGCCAAAAGATTCGGTGAATTTTTCTTAGGCATGTTGTGTGAAAAGAGGACAATTTCGACATTTCCTTCTCTGTAACTCTCCAGCATTCTGCTTCATAGAGAAGCACAGAAAGCACACAGCTCTGATATAATCTTACTTTTGTGCTTGTGCTGTATTGAGAGGACTTCCAGATGTTGTTTAGACTAAAAAAGGCTGTTCTTGCCTTATTCATTCTGATGTTGATGTCTTTGCCTGCCCCACCGTCTGGTGTTACTATGCATCCTAGGTACAAGGTATGTGAAGGTGTCTGTCTGTACCAGTTGCTGATTCCTTACTGATATGGGCTCATATTTGCTCACATTGAGCGTCATGACCTCTGACTTCTTTAAATTGATGTTCAAGCCCACCTGCTGGCTAAACTTATTAAGTCTATCCGTTTTTTTTCCTGGATGTGTTGATGTGAATGTGCTAGTAATGCAATGTCATCTGCATATTCCAGATCTTCCAATGTAGAAAATGTAGTCCATCTTATTCCCCTTGGACTGCCCTCTGTTGTCTGGCGCATCACCCAGTCTATGATTGTTAAAAATAGAGTGGTTGATAAGGGGCATCACTGTCGTACTCCTGTCTTCATCTCAAAGGTTAGGTTGCTCTGCCCAACACTACACGTAAAGTTGGCATAGAGGCTTTCTATGATTGACACTATTCTTCTTCTTTGATCCTTGCCACCGACCGTTAAAGCAGTCAGTTGCCATTACGCTTGGTGGCGTCTTGTAGGGCAACAACAAATTGATTCCACTTTGCTCGGTCGGCGGCCAACCTTCGACCCAGCTCCAGCGTCTGCCAGCTATGATGGTGTGCGTGTCCTCTTGCTTGCTCCAAGTAAGCAGATCTTGGTTGGTGATGGTATTCGGCCAAAAGATTCGGAGAATTTTTTTTAGGCATGTTGTGTGAAAAGAGGACAATTTCGACATTTCCTTCTCTGTAACTCTCCAGCTCTCCGCGCCATAGAGAAGCACAGAAAGCACACAGCTCTGATATAATCCTAATTTTGTGCTCGTGCTGTACTGAGAGGACTTCCAGATGTTGTTTAGACTAAAAAAAGGCTGTTCTTGCTTTGTTCATTCTGTTGTTGATGTCTTTGCTTGCTCCACCGTCTGGTGTTACTATGCATCCTAGGTATGTGAAGGCATCTGTCTGTTCCAGTTGCTGATTCCTTACTGTTATGGGCTCATATTTGCTCACATTGAGCGTCATGACCTCTGTCTTCTTTAGGTTGATGTTCAAGCTCACCTGCTGGCTATACTTATTAAGTCTATCCGTTTTTTCCTGGATGTGTTGATGTGAATGTGCTAGCAGTGCAATGTCATCTGCATATTCCAGATCTTCCAATGTAGAAAATGTAGTCCATCTTATTCCTCTTGGATTGCCCTCTGTTGTTTGGCGCATCACCCAGTCTATGACTGTTAAAAATAGAGTGGTTGATAAGGGGCATCCCTGTTGTACTCTTGTCTTCACTTCAAAGGTTAGGTTGCTCTGCCCAATGCTACACGTAAAGTTGGCATAAAGGCTTTTTATGATTGACACTATGCAGCTTGGAATTCCATATGCCCTCAGTATTTTCCATAAACTGTCCCTATGTATGCTGTCAAAAGCCTTTTCAAAATTAACGACATTAATGTACAGCTGTCTTTGCCATTCTGAGCACTGCTCTATAATGTTCCTGAGAGTGAATATATGATCTACACATCTTCTGTTCTTTCTAAATCCTGCTTGTTCCTTCCTCAGCTTGTGGTCTACCGCTTTTGAAATTCTCTGTATAATTATCCTGCCTAGTATTTTGCTGGGAACTGAGAGAAGAGTGATTCCTCTCCAATTATTGCAGTCTGCAAGATCTCCCTTCTTGTGCAATTTGACAATTATTCCTTTGTTCCACTCTGATGGTGTTGTCCCCGTTTTCTAGACTTGTGCAAATAGTGGTTCTAATAGTTCTGCTGCTAGCTCATGGTCTGTCTTAAATAGCTCTGCATTTAAGTTATCATGGCCAGGAGCTTTTCCGTTTTTTAACCCTTTGATTGATGTGATGATTTCTTCTTTTCGTGGAATGTCTGTATTTATATCTAGATCATTTTCAGCCTCAGGAACACTCAAATGTGTCTTTGGTGGTTCCTTGTTCAGAGTTTCTGTGAAGTGCTCTGCCCATTTTGTTTCCTGTCCCTCTGCTGTAGTGATGAGATTTCCTTGCTTATCTCTTACTAATGTAATATTGTTTGCACCTCGTTTTCTGCTGATGAATTTAGTTATTTTCTATACTGTGCTTTGTTCATTTTTCAGTGCTGCCTCTTCTGCCTGTCTTGCAAAATCGTCTAGGGAATTCCTTTTGTTGGCTCGGGTTTGGCATTTGACTTCCTTGTCCAGCTGACTGTACTGTTCGCTATATAGTTGCTTTAACCTAGGGGACTTCGCTTCTGTTTTCTTTCTTTTCATTTCCTTTCTCAGTGTTATGGTGTTTAATGTTTCTGGTGTTATCCAGTCTTGCTTCTTCCTTTCCTGGAATCCCAAGCATGATTTGCTGCTTTCCTTTATATATTCTTCTTCTTCTTCTTCTTCCGTCCTTAGCCACCGACCGTCAAAGCAGTCAGTGGCCATTACGCCTAGTGGCGTCTTAGGGCAACAGCAGATAGGTTTTCTTTGCCATTGTTTCCCATCACGCCTATTGGCGTCTTTAGGGCAATGGCAAATCAATCCATTTGCTGTTGTTTCCGTAATCGAAGTGACTGGCAAACGGGTGATCAGCCCGTTGGTTCCGTTACACGCCCATTGAGGCATATTGGGAATATGGTGTTAGGCCCATATTATCTTGACCGTCGGCACACGAGGGGTGATGTGGTCGGCATCACGCCGGCCGCCTTAACCTTCCCAGAGTAGCTCTGGTACCCATTTGGGGCTGGGTCGACCCAGGAGCCGTTTTGTGGCCTAAAAATTTTCCGCCTCATCTGGGGATCGAACCATAGACCACAGCGCTAGGAAGCCAGTGCACTAACCACTATGCTACCGCGGCTCCCATATATATATATATATATATGGTTCCAAAGGTTGTTACAGCCGGGAGTTGTAGTTAGGGTAAGCTCTCACTGCAGATAAAATACTTCAATGGCACGCGCCTCAAGCAGCCTCTGACAACCAAGTCCAGCTCCCGGCCTTCACGTGTGGCTCAGTTTGAGCCCGGCGGAACTGTTTTCACTGACGGGAGAAGGGGCAAAGGCGAGCGACTGGCGCCTTAAAACCAGCAGCTTCGGGCAGATAGGACTCGTGATCCTTGGTTGGTAGCTTATCTAAGAGAAGGAACTCTGAATTCAAACCTCCGCTGCCTTGCGGGAATATCCATTTATGGAATTGGCTTCGGGAGTAAACCCTGAGGATAAATCCGGAGTCGGAGTCCCTAAGGCAGTCTAATGTTGATTCGACATTATTCTGGCAACTCCTGCGACGTGGCTGGTACCAAACTGTATCGGCTACTGCCGTTCCTTTGGATCTACCAGCTGTGTGGAGAGGGGGAACATGCTGCATGGGCAACAGCTTGATCTCCATATAACTGTGCCCAAGCTCGCGCCCTGGAGAGGACACTCCAGCTTCACCCTATTCTACCAACAATGACAAACTCTCACTGGATACAGAAATCGACAGCCGCATTGGCAAAGCTGCAGCTACATTTGCCCGCCTCACATCGCGTGTTTGGGGAAACTCCAAACTCACAATGAAGACTAAAGCTGCGGTATATAATGCCTGCGTCACCAGCACACTCCTATATGGCAGCGAGACCTGGACGACCTATGCTAAGCAGGAAAGAAGACTCAATACCTTCCATTTACGGTGTCTGCGCCGCATCCTCGGCATCTCGTGGAAAGATAAAGTGACTAATGTCGAGGTGTTGTCACGTGCTGGCCTTCAAAGTATGTATACACTGCTTAGACAGCGCAGACTTCGCTGGCTTGGTCATGTTCGCCGCATGGAAGATGGTCGCATCCCTAAAGATATCTTCTACGGACAATTAGCAGATGGCAGGAGAACAGTTGGGCGACCACAGCTGAGGTTCAAAGATGTGTGCAAGAGAGATATGAGGGCACTGGACATGGATCCAGCAACATGGGAGGATGAAGCTGCCGATCGCACTAAGTGGCGATGCTATTTACGGCGCCAACTCAGATTGGGCGAAGAGAGGCTCACACAAGAAGCAGAGGTGAGGAAAAAACGTCGAAAGGAGCACCAGGAAAATAAGCAGCTGAGGGCTGTCACCTCAGGGGCGCATTCCCATAGTCAGTTATGACTGAAGGGCTATTATTATTACTATTATATATATATATATATATATATATATATATATATATATATATATATATATAATATAATATATATATATATGTATATATATATATATATATATATAGTTGAAATGGTGTTGAATTTCTGGTCTATATCATCAGTCAATGTCTTTTCCTGACTTTTGGCAAATTGATATCGTTTCTTTATGTCAGCCGCAAAAGTTTTTCTGGTAAGGGGGTCCTTCAATTTGCTGAAGTCAAACCTTTTCTGTGTAGTTACAGTTGGTCCAGCCCTTCTTAGTTTCACTATCAGTTTTGCTACTACTAAATGGTGATCACTTCCAACATCTGCACCTCTTCTTACCTTCACATCTTGTAATGCATGTCTCCATCTACCGTTAATCATGATGTGGTCTATCTGGTTTCTGTCCCGACCATTTGGTGATTCCCATGTTAATTTGTGAATTTCTTTATGTGGGAAAAGTGTTCCTCCAATGACCAGGTTGTTAATACTACAGAAACTTATTAATTTATCCCCATTTTCGTTTGCTGTTCCGCTGCCGCATTTCCCCACTACTCTTTCATTACATGTATTGTGTGTACCAACTTTCGCATTGAGGTCTCCCATTACTATAATACGATCATATCTAGGTGTGTCTTCCATTTCTTTCTGCAGTTGTTGATAGAATTCACCCTTGACCTCTTCATCGCTGTCATTCGTTGGTGCGTAGCATTGTATTATTGTATTATGCCTGATACATTCAAATCACACTGAAATCTGACATAAAATTGATATTAATTACACAAATCTCTACAGTAAACCTACATACCCTCTAAAACCGATTCCAAGCACTGATGAGACTATTTAGTGAATAATTCTGCCCTGCATACAGTGGCAACTGACTTAATATTTAAAGCACTCTTCTTCGTCTTCTGTCACTCTGGCTGGTCTTTGTGTTAGTGTGTTTTGAACTAAGCGCCCCCGCTGTATATACTGTAAGGGCGTGCGTATCGGGGAGATTGGTCACTTCTCATCACTGAAAATTTCACTTATCTAGGCTAGTGCTCCGTAACCGGTGTGTTGCGTACACTGGTGTGCCGCGAATGTCTCCGTGGTTTGCCGCTACACTCGGAAGAATACTCCAAACAATGGTATAAATAAATATATGTTTTGGTGTTATTTTATGAAAGAATCGTACAATTTTACAAATAATAAGTTGAGTCACAATCATCAAGCAATACATCACAAACACTCGCGCACACACATACATACACACACACATACACACACACACACACACAAAGGGATTATCTCATGACTGCACCCAATTTCGAAATGTTTACCATAGACACGTACACAAATATTAGTGTGTTCCTAGTAGCGCAACAATGTTTTTAACATGGGGGGAGCGAACATCACAATTTGTTTAATGATTCCATCAGAATGGAATTAAAATTAGGGGCACTTTCCCGTATCCTAATTTGGAGACCTAATATTTCATCCCATCTGGTGCTTTCTGCATCGTAAGAATGCTCATAGGAAAAGCACTATTGTCAGCCAGTAGTTTTTGATTGCTGAATGAAGAATGTACGAAAAAAAAAAAAAAAAAAAATCTGCATCACTTCCTCCAGATATTTACTGAATTGTATATATCGTTAAACTGAGTTACCAATTACTGTTACAAATCCTAAAGTTAAAGACATTGACCATTTCTAGTGATATCAATAGCAGTATTGTATCTTTTTTTGTAGCTAACAGCTAAGTAAGTTTCAAACAATAACCCTCATTTGTATTTTGAGAACCCCTCGATGCTAGCGGAATGTCAATCTCTGCATTCTCAAAAATAAGAGAACTATCTATGATACATCGTAAAACTATCCTAATAACTTGTCTATTTGCAACTGTTTCACAGAACAAAATGTGGATCTTTTTGGTTACTCCCTGCGAGCGCCAGCAGAATTTTACTATGTCATTTTTGTTCTATGCATGATAGTCAGGGGAAATAATAAAGTATTCTATCGACTCCACTTCTATAACATGTGCAGCTGCATTAGCTCGGATGCTGTCATCATCATCATCAGTTGCCATCTCTACAACGAAGGTTGGCTGTAATGGATCTCCAACGTCTTCTGTCTCTTGTCTTGGTGTACACTCTGATAGACTCTTTCCCGTCCATCTCTTGATGTTATCTTCCCACTTATAGCGCTGTCTTCCCCTTGCACGTTTGCCTTCAACTCTCCCTTCTGTTATGGTCTTCTGCAAGGTGTTATGCCTTTTTATGTGGCCAAAGTATTTTAGCTGCCGAACTTTGACCTCTCTCATTAGTTCTCTTTTCATACCTAGATTTTCTAGGACCTCCTTATTTGTTTTCATCTCTTTCCATGAGATACGCCCCATTCTTCTATATATCCACATTTCAAGAGCCTCAATTCTTTCTTCCAAATGCTTATTCATCGTCCATGTTTCTGCACCATACAGAAATGCAGAATATATATAACACTTTATGATTCTCAGTTTTAATTTGTGAGATAACTATTTGGATGTCACTAAATGTTTCATGTTGTTGAATGCAGCTTTGGCAATTCCTATTCTCTTCTTGATTTCTGTTTCACATCTGCCATCTTCTGTTATTATATGACCAAGATATACGTAGCTCTTGACTTGTTCCAGGATTCTCCCATTTACGCTTATCTTTAATGTGGGTTTATCGTCTGTTTTGCTAATTATCATAGTTTTTGTTTTCTCAATATTAATGTCGAGTCCATATTCATGACTTATACTGTTCACTTGCTTCACTAGTTCTTGTAACTCCTGTTCGCTTTCAGCTAACAACACGGTATCATCTGCATATCTAAGGTTGTTTATTGACCTTCCATTGATGTTCAGTCCTGGTATTTCCTGTATCTGTTTGAAAAATTTTTCGGTGTATAAGTTAAATAGGCAGGGGGACAGCACACAACCTTGTCTGACACCTCTTTTTATGTCTATGTATGGTGAATAATTCCTTCCCGATCTTACTGTGGCAGTTTGCTCCCAATAAAGGTTATTGAGTATTCTTATATCTTTTTCATCAATACCTATGTCTTTGAGGCATTCAATTATTTTCTCATGATGGATTCTGTCAAAAGCCTTCTTATAGTCAATGAAGCACATATACATACTTTTTTGGACCTCTGTATATTTTTCTGCTAATCTTCTTAGGCAAAATATTGCCTCCCTTGTTCCACTGTTCCGTCTGAAACCAAACTGTTCTTCTTGGATTTCGCTGTCTACTTTGCTTTTTATTCTTTCCTGTATGATTTTGAGCAGTATCTTAATTGCATGACTCATCAGGCTGATTGTTCTGAAGTCTGAACATTCTGTTGCATTTGGTTTTTTGGGCAATGTTATAAAAACTGATGTCTTCATGTCGTGTGGTAAATATCCTGTATGGTATATATCATTGCATATTTCTTTTATTGTGTCTATACCAAAGCTCTCCAGAGCTTCTATCATTTCAATTTTTATGTTATCCATGCCTGCCGATCTTCCTTTTTGTATCATATGAATGGCATTCTCTACTTCTGATCTGAGAATGTTTGGGCCTTCAATAGAATCTGGTGATGGTTTTTTACCTCTGTTGTCCTCGAATAGTTCTTTTACGTATTCTGCCCATCTGTTTGATATGTCTTTCTCATCAAGTAATATTACACCATTTTTGTTCTTGATACAGCTTCCTCCTTGTGCAAACCGCGACCGATTTGATAATTTCTTTATTTCTTCATGCATATCTCTTGTCATGTGCTTTGCTTCCAAGTCTTCTATTTCCTTACATTTTGTTTCTATCCACCGTTCTTTTGCTTCTCTACACATAGTACGTATGTCATTGTCTATTGTTTTTTTATTCTGGAGTGTTTTTTGCTTTCTTTCTTTCTGCCATTTTATTCAAGATGTCATCTGTCATCCAAATTTGATTTTTCTTAGACTCCTTTTTAGGTAAATTTGCATTTGCTGATTGTATGCTTGTTTTTAAGCATTCCCATTTTGCGGTTGCTTTTTCTTCTGGGTTTTCTCTTCTATACTGCTCCATGCTTTCTGTCAATAACTGTTGATATTTATTTTTGACGTCGATTAAATATTTCTGTTTTATATCTGGTTGTTTCAGCGCTGATATTTCTATCTGGGGTTCCTCCTGTCTTCTGTTTCCTGCTCTTTTCAGCTTTATATTTACTTTGATGATGACTGGATTGTGATCTGAATTTATGTCGGCGCCAGGATGTATCTGTGCACTTGTGACACTGTTCTTAAATCTATGTTTTATCATGATATAGTCGATTTGATTACGTGTTACATCTCCTGGGCTTTTCCATGTGTATAATTTCCTTGGGTGGTGTTCAAAAAAGGTGTTACATATGACCAGCTGGTTTTCTTCACAGAACTGGATAAGTCTGTCTCCTCTATCATTTCTTGTCCCTGATCCATACTGTCCTACTATTTTCTTGTATTTTCCTTTTCCTACTTTTGCATTCATATCCCCCATTACTATCAACACATCTGTAGATTTGACTGGTTTAAGTGTGTGTTGTAGCTCTTCATATTTCTTCTATTTCTTCTTCGCTGTGATCTTTAGTTGGTGCATAAGTTTGTAAGATTGATATGTCGAATGGCTTTGCTCTCATCTTTAGTAACATCATTCTGTCATTGTGTGTCCAGTATCCACATACGTATTTTTCTAACTCCTTCTTTATCAACATTCCTACCCCTCTTTCGTGTTTTTCTCCTCCTGAGTGTATAAGCGTGTATTGGTCTCTTGTTATGTAGCCCGTATCCAAAAGTCTTGCCTCTGCAACTCCCAGTATATCGAGTTTCATGTCGGTTGCCTCTAATATATAAGATTGTCAAGCTTTCCTTCTCCGTTTAGAGTTCTAACATTCCATGTTCCTATTTTTAGGCTTCTCCTACTAGTTTTTAGGTGGTCTTTCTCAGAATGCTCCCTTTCAACAGAATTTAAGGAACACTCGTCATTATGTACTTCCTTACTCATTAGAGGAGTTGCCTCTTCCCTGTTAATTTGTACAGTAGATTCTTCCCCAGGGGACAGAGAGTTCTCTACATATCGGTTCTTATCTTGTTGTTGTGATCCCATTACGTTTTGTAGGAAGTACGTGGTAAGGCCTCAATCTCTTCCACGGTGGCTAGCCATTGTCTTTTTCTATGTCCGACATGCCACTAGTGCGCCACACACTTTGCTGTTTCGCTTTGCGAGCCGTTGATCTTCTCAGATTCCTCCGCCTCACTCACCGTCTCAGTCTTTGTGTACTAGGGATGGACATTCCCTTGAGTAAGATTGCTCCTACTCCACCCATGTAGTTTAGCCAGTCAGCCAAGACTGTTGCCCGGGATGTGGCCACCGCCGTACACAAGCGGTATTCGAGGAGCCATACATGAGCTAGATAAAGAGAGGAGAACCAAATAGGATCCTGACTATCCTAAAAAGGACATGGCTGCCTCTCACCGTGAGGTACTATCCCTCTCTCTTTATCCTACATCCCCGGATGCTGTAACCAGCTCTTATGTTGAAAATACGTATGGTCTTCAGAGGATTTTACCTCTTGTGAAACCGCAGCGGCCTCTGTACTGTCTCCTGTTGTTGAGCACTAACTTGGAGGAAGGCGCCAACAATTATAAAACAGCATAAAATCATTAAACGTTTAAAAGAACAAGGAAATAAGAAACATAAATTTCAAAGTAAAATAGTATTTGCTCATCTGAAACAGATCGTTTTCACATGTGTCTATATTATTCCTTTTTTCAAATAAAGCACATTTATAAATGTACATGAATTTTTAGTTCCCTATTCACGACGCTACTCGGTTTAATTCCACGTTAAAGCGAATTTGAAAGGCTGAACAGGAGCCGAGTGCCATTTTGTAAAAACGACTCCCCTTATTCAAAAGTGAAGGAGAAAAGAAAACAATCCGCACATTACTTAGCAATCAAACAGGCAGAACTATTGTAAATTATCCCAGTAGTCAGCATTTGTTAAAAAACAAGAACAAATTCTTAATAGTACGCGCGCATGTGTGGGTGCCTACAGGGCCAGCCTTGGGCCGATTCAACCGCTTTGACACAATCGGGCTCAGGGGCCACAGAGGGAACCGCACCTGGTTGCAACAATCAGTTTTGGAAGGAAAATAAATCATTAAAAAAATTGTTTTGTAAAAGTACATGTCTTGGTTTAAAATTATATGTGTAAATAAAAATTAACAATGACCAAACAGAAATAATGGCCTGACAGTTAAGTAAAGTTCAACGTGGATACTGCAATCTCACAAGCATGACCTAGCTCGTGTTTTTTTCTGACCTATATCAGAAGGTAGTTGCACCGATGCATGATAAAATACAGAACAGAGAAAATTCCGTAACAGTTCTATACCAAACGCAATAATGCTTTGCTTATGTTAAACCCAGCTTGCAATGCCTCACATTTTGGTAGACTACAGACTTAACGATGTGCACACCTTTACAGTTTCAGTTTATTAATATCAATTACTTACTTATTTACGTCTCTTCTACTTCGGAGTGTTGATGTTTGCCAGAGAGGGTGCCATGTTATTATATCAGCGGTCTTCCTTCTGGCTTGGTTGTTGTCCATTGCTCTGTACTTCGGAGATTATCTGATTTATTCCTCTCAGTGAACTCTGGGTTGTTCAAGAGGTCTGGATTCGTGGCTCTTGGTGTCCCATATTTGCTGTGCTAGCCGATCGTATCCCATTTTGCAGACATGGCCGAATGACCGTAACTGGGACTATTCCACTGAAGTCCGCAGGGGCTAGGTTTCGAGGCCGTGACCTTTGGTCTGTTACTTCGGCCACCTTCCTTTGATGTCTCATCTCTGAGGTTTGGAACTGGCTTTTGTGGGTTGTAGTCACTGCCCATAACTCGCATCCGTAAGTCAACACTGGAACATAGGTGGAGCGGTATACAGCCATCTTCGTCTTCTTGCCACATTCTCTTTTGCTGAGTAATCCTCGATTTATGGCATGAAGAAGCCTCACAGCTACTGCTCTTTGGATAGTTAACTTTTCTTTCATGGCTTCATTCCAGTCTATGATAGCTCCAAAGTATTTCAAGTGGTTGACCTGTTCTCCTAACATAATCTAATGTCTTTTATCTTCTCGTGATATCACCATGGTTTTTGTTTTTGGAGCTGCTGATGACTATCCCTTTCTCCCCCAGCTCTTCCGTCAAGACATGCTGGTTGGAATGAAGATATTCCTCTGATTGTATTAATATGATGTAATTCTGAATGAAAAACATATGAGTAAAGATATGTGCTGGAGTGGAGACATTTTAATTGTTACTCTTACAGGCAAGGTTCTAATACAATCATGTCTATGGTAAATGATGTGAGTGTGGAATTTACAGTTTAAAATTTTCTCAGAGAGAAAAAAAATTAGCCTACTTGTACCTCCAAACAAAGCAAATTTTTATCTCCACCAGACGATCTACTTGCAAATTCATCAACAGAATGATGGAAAATTCAAATTAAATGATTTTTTTAAACCGAATGATAACTTCACTTCAAAGAAAAAAAATCGCATTTCTTACAATTGCAGTTCACGATTTCTTCTTCTTTGATCCTTAGCCGCCGACCGTCAAAACAGTCAGTGGCCATCACGCCTAGTTGTCGTAGATTTCCGATAGGAGAATTAAGACTAGGTTTGGTCCCTTCTGAATAGGTTTGAATAGGTGATAGACTCAGTGAGAGTTTGTGAAAGGTAATAGAATTTCCACACACGTGAGATGATAGATTTGATATAGTGGCTGTCTCTGAAAGCGAAAAGAATTCTTCTCTCTCTCACCTATCTTCTACAACAGTTGGTACAGCGTCAGACAGACTACACCAATATACATATTACGTATATTTCTATCACTCACAGGCACGCACATACACGTGACGACAGGTAAACACACAGACGTGGGAAAACTATAACAATGATATATATATTATCTAGAACGAGCTGACCAAACACTATTATTAAGTTCAAGAGCGATTTTATTATCAGGAAAAATCGGCTCACAACATCAAAGAAAGTACATCAAGGAAAATACATATACACATAGTCATAAAAAATCAAGGAAATGTTGCAAGGATGATAGCCCCGTTATAGTGTTAACTCTAGGTTTAGCCCGGCCCCGTTAAGAGAACAGATTATGGCGCCCGAGTCACAGATACATAGGGTTTGAGTCTAAGAGTTGTCTTTGTTTTATCTCGTAATTATATGCACAGAGTTTGAAAAAAATCTGATTTAACCTAAGACAAAACACAAGAACTCTAGCCTTAGCAACAAATTATGCAGATTGAAAAAAAAAACAAATAGGACAGCAACAGGGTGTCAAAGATATAATAGTGAAAAATATCACTCAAACCAGCGTACACTCATTCATTCTGCCATGGCTTCTCACACTAGTACTCACGACTTTGCTTGCTGCCTCTTGGAACACATTGATTTTAGATTTTCACACAGACTCAAAAAATGCAGTCTACTGCCAAGAAGTCCCCAGTTCCAAAAGACCTGTTTAACTTGGAGTCTCCGGGAACGACTACTTGGGAATGCAAATTTGTTCAAATGTCTGATTAAGTCACCTAACAATTATTCCAGGCGCGGGAGTTAACAGAGCACAGTGTCAATAGCGTAGGTTTCTAAAAAAAATGATGAATGTCAGGTCGGTGCCTTCCCTCAGTATAGGATTCACTTTAGTCACACCACAGATTTGTCCACAAGATATAATCTAGTCGGGAAATGATTGTTAATATTCACGCCGCCAGGCAGCAAATTATATAGAGTTTCTAGAAGAAATTAAGTGCTGGCTCCAAGGTCCAGTATTTATCATTACAGTCTTTGAAAACCCGTTATAGGGATATTAGTATTTCTGTCTAACTTGCACCGTCAGATCAGTGTTACTTGAGAAAACCCACGTGGTTCAAAATAAGGACTGTCTATTTCTTCACAAGTATGGAAACTACTACTAGGTGCTGGTAAAGTTAGGGTCACCCCAAAACTTTCACTGTGTGGAGGAAAAATAACACATATAATATAATACACAGAATCTGAACTGGTTATAACTTACATTTAAACTTGCAAGCAGAGAGCTTTGCTTATCATTTAAACTTCCCGTGACGTAAGTTATATTTAAAAATCAGCATTCCTCATAAATTAGGAACACGTGCGTATCCCGTCATCATTCATGAGGCTGGATTCTAGAGTTTATACGTTAGTTTAGAAAAATACACTCGACTGAGTATTAGCAGTTACATTAAATTCATAAATAGCTACAATTGCCGTTATAAGCTAGAAATTTTAATTAGTCTGCTTTCCACTGAATGCTTCCCTAGAAAATATAATAGCCTACCACTTTATTTCTCTTCTGCGCTAAAGAACTAGATTAAAATGAATTAAGCGATTTAACACTTTAACACTCACAAAATCTATATATCTATCATATTAATTACCTCAACCACAGAATTACAGGTAGTCGCACAACTTAAGAATAAAAATGCTGAAAATATTTCTGGAAGTCTAGAAGTTCGACAAATTGCCGAAACAAACTGAGATCTTCGCTGACAGCTATTCTGTTTTTCGAGCGACCTATCTACTGTGGAGTCTATGAGCGAGAATGAAATTAAAGTTTCAAACTTGGCCAATATCTTAAAATCAGACAAAGGGCCCAAACTTACTTCGCCAAGCGAAATTATCTCCCCTACTCCCAACATTTACGTCCGCTTAACGCGTGTCGTAACTGTCACCTACTGACCACGATGTACGCGTGTCAGTTTCAAATCCCAGACAGCCTGACTCCATTGCCCAAGTGAGCGCCGTGTCAGTTTGGGATTTTCCAGCCAAATGTCTGGATACTGCCCGGTGCAGATGTAAAGTATCACACCTCACCGGGACTAATGCCGAGAAGAAGCTCGCGCGCTCGGTGAGAATGTAGACGATTTGCTACGTCCTGTGTTCAGCGAACCGACTTATCACGCCTTCTGACGCCCTGACATCTACGTAATATCGTCCTAGCGCGATTCTCAGTTTAAGAGAAAGGAAAACAGGTAAAGTTTGCGAATTATATGAAAATAATATTCGCAAAACGAATGGGTGAAAAAAATACAGGAAAAAAAATGAAATACAGAGATAATAAAAGAGAGAATTTTCGGGTGAAAGAATAGGAAGAAGTTGTAGGAAATTAAATGAATATAAACCCTACGTGACAGAGCCTCCCCCCTTTAAGATATGGAAGCACTCCATGTCTACGTTATGGAGTTTAATTTCCTATAACCGTAGCTTCGGGGTGTCTGTCTTCTTCCCTCTCCATCTCCCCCTCCATCTCTGTCCAATTCCTACTCAAGTCCACTCCTCAAAGTTTCCTTCCTATGGAATGTCTCATATGCGCGCTTGAAAGAGCGTCGCCGCTTCTGACATTTTTTGAAAGATTTCCTGTGATAGCGGTGGAATATCCCTGCCACTATCATCATCTTCGTCAGTTTTGGCGATCGTCAGGAGATGGTCGGAGGTTGGCACTGGTTTTTCCAAGTATCTCTTTAAGAGATTTAAATGGAAAACCTTCTCCTTTCCTTCAATAGAGATCTGGTAGTTAGCCTTAGAAATCTTTTTCAGGACGGTA
The DNA here is from genome assembly GCA_024509875.1 of Oreohelix idahoensis. Taxonomy (NCBI): domain Eukaryota; kingdom Metazoa; phylum Mollusca; class Gastropoda; order Stylommatophora; family Oreohelicidae; genus Oreohelix; species Oreohelix idahoensis. The sequence continues at coordinate 151,135 of JAMPIV010007616.1, read as the reverse complement.
AACGGCCCTTGCCATCCGATCTTCAGTTGGTTGTTCTCGGTAGGGAGCAACACCAAAACTTTCTCTCCTGCTTCCAGTTCTCTCTCTTCCGCGACTTTCCTGTATCGGTTAGCGTGCTTTGTGCGAGCTCGCTTAAAGTTAGTCGTTGCTAGGTCCCACCCTAGTTTCAACCTTTCCTTTAAAACCGACACATATTTACTGGCTGAGACGACTGTCTCATCCGCCTTCTCGTCTGTCAGAGACTGAAGTAAGGCTTCAAGCGGGCCCTTAATGGGTCTGCCAAATAAGAGTGTAGCTGGCGGAAATCCTGTGGAAGTATGAGGAGATTCTCTGTAGCCAAATAATGCTGCAGGAATACAGAGATCCCAATCTTCAGGTTTCACTTGTGCCAGCTTACTTAGCATCATGGTGAGGTTTCCATTAGCACGTTCCACGAGCCCATTTCCCGCCGGAGTATATGGCTTAGTGTGGATGTGTTGGGTCCTCAAGATCTTAACGATCTCATCCATCAACAGGTTTCGGTATGGAGATCCATTATCCGTCAACACTTGCTGAGGGAATCCCAACCGAGTGAAAATCTGCACGAGGGCTTCTGCGACATGCTTGGCATCTGCGCATGTTAGCGGGATAGCTTCTGCCCATAAAGTGCATGTATCGACTAAGGTCAGGATGAACCTGTTCCTTCTTTTTAGTCCTTTCGAAAGGCCCTAAAATGTCGATCACAACCCGTTCGAATGGTGTTCCCATTATTGGCATTTCACCCATGTGGACTGGGGGGGTCCGTTGCTTGGGTGGTACACGTTGGCACTGGGCACAGGATTTGACATATCTGATAATATCAGTATTCACTCCAGGCCACCAATAATGAGTGGTTATACGTTGGTTTGTGGCGTTCTGTCCCATATGTCCGCTAAAGGGAAGAGAGTGCCCCATTTCTAGGATTTGGCTTCTGTACTGTTTCGGTACTAGGAGCTGGTTGTAACCTTGGTCAGGCTTGCCCGTTCTCCGATAAAGTACGCCATCCTCAGAAAAAATGTCCCCGTGCTGTTTGGGTTCCTTCGCCATGGGCAGTTTCCTAAAGCAGGGTGCCAAAGTAGGATCCTTTTGTTGCGCTTCTTTAAGTTCCATAGGTAACAAATTAGGCGCAGGCTCCCGTTCCTTCTTGGTTTGCCCTCTTGTAGTTAATGCTGCCACAATCGGCTCTTCCGGTTTCCCAATACACACGTATCTCCCGCCAAGTATGACTGGGTAGATGGGATCATCCATAACAGCCGCTTTGATCACACCTCTGACAAAGTCAGAGTGTATCTCCACCAATGCGATGGGAAGCGCTGTAGGTGCATCACTCTTACGAACTCCACAAAGTTGGACGGTCTCTGCTGTCTCTTGACCGGGTTTGACAAGGTTTCTGGCAACAATGCAATCATAAGAAAGCCCCGTGTCAAATAAGCAAGAAGTTTGAGAACCGTTCAAAATAACAGAACCTCGCGTTGAGGGTGTATCCCCAACAGGTTGGGAATCACTGTCAATAATTCCGCCTTGCGAGACTGTCAATAAGCATCCGATGCGTTTAGGCTCGGTGTGCTCGGTCTGATCATATGTCCCGTGCTCAGGGGTTCTCCCTTTGCCACCTTGTCCTTTCTGGCTACGCTGCCATGTAGGGCGGTCGGGTTGATCAGACTGTTTGGGGTGGTTGGGGTACTTGTTCTTGTAGAACTTGGATTTTTCAGGAGGGGGGTTTTGAGGTCCAGTTTCTCTGTGGTTGTTTTGGTTAAAAGCCTGAGAAGATTGCTCTAGGTTATGTTTTCGAAAATGCTCCTCTGTCGATTTCCGCTTTGTGGCCGGTAGTTCAGCCAGCGCATTGTGATAACGCTCAGACTTTTCCAAAATGTCTTCCAGTTTTTCTGCCCCCTGCTCAGCTAGAAATCTCCGGGTATCAGCAGACAAAGTGTTCTTTATTTGTTCAGTTAGAACAAGTTCCTCAAGACCTTCATAGGTAGAGGGGAGCTGCGAAAGCTCAAGGCACTTTGTTAGATATCCCTTAAGACGAGATGAGAACTGGTGAAAAGTTTCAGAATTCTCTTTCCGGCTGTTGCGAAACAGTTGCAAAAACTTGCGAGCGTTCATTTCAAAGCGCTCCAGTAACGCTTTCTTCAACACATCGTAGTCGTCTTGTTGGCTACTTTCCAGCTTAGAATAAACATCATAAGCAGAACCTTTTAGGGCCTGGGAAAGTTTCATATTCCAACGCGACCTCTCTAAACCGTACAGAGTTGCAATTTTCTCAAATTTTTCTAGCCAAGTGTCAATCTTCTCATTTGGACAAGGGAAAGATTCTAGCGGAAAAGACATAGCAGTGAGGTGGAGAGATTGAGTGTTAGCAGGGTCAGTTAAGGAAGAATGAGGAGAAGACTCTCCATTGCTGGAGGTAGAGGCAGCACCACGACTTTGGAACTCAAGAGTTTTAAGCGCCAACTCGTGCTGTCTCTGTTCCCTCTCCTTCTCCTGCTGTCTCTCCTCCCTCTCCTCTCGTCTCGTGCTGTCTCTCCTTCTCCTTCTCTCTTTCCTCATGCTGCATCCTGCGAATTTCCATTTCCTCGTCCATCTTCTTCTGCTGTAAAGCTTCGGCTGCTTCTTCTTTCCTCCTAGCTTCTTCTTCTTTCCTCTCCGCGTCATATCTCTCAAGTTCGTCTCTGACAAAAGCTTTCGCTTCCTCTCCTTCCAGTCCCTCCTCTCTCGCTTCGTCCCTGAGAAGTTGTCTAAGCTTTGCCCTCTCGGCCATATTATGTCAGTGACTGAGACTAGTGGAGATAGAAAATAGGAAAAAGAATAACCTGGTTCCTACCACTTACGAGAAAAAATTCCAAAAATCAAAAGATGATATCCTTAACCCTGGGATACCTCCTCCAAAATAAAATCTAACTATCGCTGCTATTATCGGCAATAAAGCACTCAATGCAAAACACGACTACGCCAAATAAATGGTAGTTAAGATTACAACTGAAAAATAAGTTGCTACAGTGGAAAAGCAAAAGAATATTGCAAAAATTAAAGAGAAAAATAATCCCTTAATTTTTAAAAATCCACTATAAGTTCGCCCCTGAAGTCAGATCGGGTAAGGGAGGGAATTAATCTGGACAAAAAAGTCCGAAACACACTCCTTAACTTAGTTCGAACGCCGTTCTGCCTCAGTACCCAGTGAATGTTATACACTCACCACTTTACCAGCATTTAGTATTACAATCAGCAGTTAACATATATCCCGACAAAATCAACCTGTAACTAAAATGTATATTATTCAAAGATGCTGTGGAAAAAAACTTATTAGTTTGTGTGGTCAGCACGCCCGTAAACAGATCGCTAGTCTAGGGGGTAATTTTTTTTTTAAAAGATACACAACTCACAAAACATCACACTCTTACTCTATATCAGAATACAGAATCTTAAGTTCAAAATCCAGATAGACGAGTCCACGTTTGTCGTACTCGTCTTCCTATTCTAAGTTCAAAGACCGGAAACGAGCCCTCATTTGTCGTAGATTTCCGATAGGAGAATTAAGACTAGGTTTGGTCCCTTCTGAATAGGTTTGAATAGGTGATAGACTCAGTGAGAGTTTGTGAAAGGTAATAGAATTTCCACACACGTGAGATGATAGATTTGATATAGTGGCTGTCTCTGAAAGCGAAAAGAATTCTTCTCTCTCTCACCTATCTTCTACAACAGTTGGTACAGCGTCAGACAGACTACACCAATATACATATTACGTATATTTCTATCACTCACAGGCACGCACATACACGTGACGACAGGTAAACACACAGACGTGGGAAAACTATAACAATGATATATATATTATCTAGAACGAGCTGACCAAACACTATTATTAAGTTCAAGAGCGATTTTATTATCAGGAAAAATCGGCTCACAACATCAAAGAAAGTACATCAAGGAAAATACATATACACATAGTCATAAAAAATCAAGGAAATGTTGCAAGGATGATAGCCCCGTTATAGTGTTAACTCTAGGTTTAGCCCGGCCCCGTTAAGAGAACAGATTATGGCGCCCGAGTCACAGATACATAGGGTTTGAGTCTAAGAGTTGTCTTTGTTTTATCTCGTAATTATATGCACAGAGTTTGAAAAAAAATCTGATTTAACCTAAGACAAAACACAAGAACTCTAGCCTTAGCAACAAATTATGCAGATTGAAAAAAACAAATAGGACAGCAACAGGGGGTCAAAGATATAATAGTGAAAGATATCACTCAAACCAGCGTACACTCATTCATTCCGCCATGGCTTCTCACACTAGTACTCACGACTTTGCTTGCTGCCTCTTGGAACACATTGATTTTAGATTTTCACACAGACTCAAAAAAAATGCAGTCTACTGCCAAGAAGTCCCCAGTTCCAAAAGACCTGTTTAACTTGGAGTCTCCGGGAACGACTACTTGGGTATGCAAATTTGTTCAAATGTCTGATTAAGTCACCTAACAATTATTCCAGGCGCGGGAGTTAACAGAGCACAGTGTCAATAGCGTAGGTTTCTAAAAAAATGATGAATGTCAGGTCGGTGCCTTCCCTCAGTATAGGATTCACTTTAGTCACACCACAGATTTGTCCACAAGATATAATCTAGTCGGGAAATGATTGTTTATATTCACGCCACCAGGCAGCAAATTATATAGAGTTTCTAGAAGAAATTAAGTGCTGGCTCCAAGGTCCAGTATTTATCATTACAGTCTTTGAAAACCCGTTATAGGGATATTAGTATTTCTGTCTAACTTGCACCGTCAGATCAGTGTTACTTGAGAAAACCCACGTGGTTCAAAATAAGGACTGTCTATTTCTTCACAAGTATGGAAACTACTACTAGGTGCTGGTAAAGTTAGGGTCACCCCAAAACTTTCACTGTGTGGAGGAAAAATAACACATATAATATAATACACAGAATCTGAACTGGTTATAACTTACATTTAAACTTGCAAGCAGAGAGCTTTGCTTATCATTTAAACTTCCCGTGACGTAAGTTATATTTAAAAATCAGCATTCCTCATAAATTAGGAACACGTGCGTATCCCGTCATCATTCATGAGGCTGGATTCTAGAGTTTATACGTTAGTTTAGAAAAATACACTCGACTGAGTATTAGCAGTTAAATTAAATTCATAAATAGCTACAATTGCCGTTATAAGCTAGAAATTTTAATTAGTCTGCTTTCCACTGAATGCTTCCCTAGAAAATATAATAGCCTACCACTTTATTTCTCTTCTGCGCTAAAGAAATAGATTAAAATGAATTAAGCGATTTAACACTTTAACACTCACAAAATCTATATATATCTATCATATTAATTACCTCAACCACAGAATTACAGGTAGTCGCACAACTTAAGAATAAAAATGCTGAAAATATTTCTGGAAGTCTAGAAGTTCGACAAATTGCCGAAACAAACTGAGATCTTCGCTGAACAGCTATTCTGTTTTTTCGAGCGACCTATCTACTGTGGAGTCTATGAGCGAGAATGAAATTAAAGTTTCAAACTTGGCCAATATCTTAAAATCAGACAAAGGGCCCAAACTTACTTCGCCAAGCGAAATTATCTCCCCTACTCCCAACATTTACGTCCGCTTAACGCGTGTCGTAACTGTCACCTACTGACCACGATGTACGCGTGTCAGTTTCAAATCCCAGACAGCCTGACTCCATTGCCCAAGTGAGCGCCGTGTCAGTTTGGGATTTTCCAGCCAAATGTCTGGATACTGCCCGGTGCAGATGTAAAGTATCACACCTCACCGGGACTAATGCCGAGAAGAAGCTCGCGCGCTCGGTGAGAATGTAGACGATTTGCTACGTCCTGTGTTCAGCGAACCGACTTATCACGCCTTCTGACGCCCTGACATCTACGTAATATCGTCCTAGCGCGATTCTCAGTTTAAGAGAAAGGAAAAAGGTAAAGTTTGCGAATTATATGAAAATAATATTCGCAAAACGAATGGGTGAAAAAAATACAGGAAAAAAATGAAATACAGAGATAATAAAAGAGAGAATTTTCGGGTGAAAGAATAGGAAGAAGTTGTAGGAAATTAAATGAATATAAACCCTACGTGACACTAGTGGCGTCTTGTAGGGCAACAACAAATTGATTCCACTTTGCTAAATCGGTGGCCATCCTTCGTACAGTGCCCCAACTCTGGTTCATTCTTTGCATCTCAGCCTCCACAGTCCTCCGCCAGGTTGTTTTTGGTCGGCCTCTCTTTCGTTTTTCCTTCAGGGGTCCAAAGCATAGCTGTTCTTGTGATGGCATCGGGGTCTCTTCTGAGAATATGGCCAACCCAGCTCCAGCGTCTGCCAGCTATGATGGTGTGCATGTCCTCTTGCTTGCGCCGAGTAAGCAGTTCACGAATAAAGTGAATTTTAGTCATTTCTGCAAATTTAATATGAAGAATTACAACAACATAACGCCGATTTGGAAATTCGAGGTCATTGTTAAAAACAAACTTTTCAAGTCTGTAAAGTTTACATTTTCCTGTTTTTTTTTAAACATTAAAAACCCAATGTGTTGGCTTTACAAGTTTTCTTTTTCGAGTCACTACGGCATAAAGGGTAAGCTCGTCGAATCTGGATTCAAATGGCACGGTGAGCTCAATCATTATAACCTGATACGATGATGAAGAATGCAGCACTATATCCGGCCGTCTTCGAGATTTTATTATACTCTCTGGATATTCCCAGTCATTTCCACAGTCAAGGAGAGAGGATAAACTGCTACCTGATTCACTCGGTTTGGGGTGTGCTGACTTTCCTGCTCTCAGAAAGTATGTATTTGCGGTGTTCGGCCTGACTTTGTCATTCGCCTTCATCCTTGCCAGGTCTATTGTCGCAGCCAGCTCACTTAGCACTTTGTTGTGGCGCTATGTATATCGACCTTGCCCTAATGATACCTTGCAAGCCGAGAGCATGTGTGCCTCTCATGGCACAGGGGCCTATGCTCATCATCCGACTTTTCCAATCTCACAAGGGTTGTGGCCGATGGCAGGAGGTCATACATCGATCTAACAATGAAGCTGAGCTAAGAGGTGCCATATATCATTCCATGTCAAGGACCTTTGCAGGGCTCCTTCCCATGTAGTCCACTGGCCTTGTTGGATCTGCTGCACCGCTTTTTGCAACCTCTTATCATTCTCAGCTCCTCGTATCTTCTGAACTACCATGTCTCTGCGCTCCCTGTTTGAAGCTTTGGACCACCAGCGGATGTCTCAATGGCCAAATCCCCGTCTATTTGTCTGTAGGTATCCTATTACCTCCCTCAGCTTGAGCGACTCTTGAGCAGCATCAACAGCTTCTTCCATTTTCCACTTCCTTCCCGTTTTCAGTGTAGGCTGAGTGGGCTTATCCACGTCATCTGCTGACTCGCGCACCATCATTGTGAGCCTTGCCTGTCCCATTATGTACTCTTCAACAACTGACTTGAGAGGAAGCAGAAGTTTTGACTTTTTGCTGTACAGAGCTACCTCTGACAGACCTGGCAGTATCCCTAGGCATTTCCTCAAATTGTTGACCTGTTCTTCTATAGCTATCACTGTATGGAGCTTGTTTCCTATACGAGGGGCGTTCAGAAAGTAATGCACCACATAGTTTTTCTCAGCTAATAATGAAGATAGAAGCATGAAGGTTTGCACACTTCAAATATGGCATGTGCCAATTGTGGGCACCAAATTGCACCGCAACCGGCCAAATAATACGGCTGCCCTAAACCGTTGAAATGGAGCGTGTTAGCAACTTGCGTTATAAACAGCGAATTGTGATAGAATTTCTCGTTGCAGAGAAGGAAACTGTTGTGAATATTCACAAGCGTCTATGTGATGTGTATGGAAGTTTTGCAGTCGACAGGAGTACAGTCAGTCGCTGGGTTCAGAGAATCAAAGAATCAGGAAGTGGAGATACGAAGCTGCTTGATCGGCCGCGCTGTGAACGTCCTGCCACAGCCACCAACGCAGAAATGTTGAAATGCGCTGAGGGCATTATTTTTACTGATAGGCGAATCACTACTCAACAATTGGCCTTACAGCTGTCAGTCAGCATTGGTAGTGCAAATGCAGTTATAAAAACTCTCGGATTTTCTAAGGTTTGCGCAAGATGGGTTCCTCGAAGTCTCACAAATGACCACCGATTGCAAAGGAAAGCAATTTCTTCTGAATTGTTGGAGCGTTTCAATGCTGATGGAGAGAACGTTTTGGCTAAGATCGTTACAGGTGACGAAACCTGGGCACATCATTTTGAACCTGAGACAAAAAGACAGCCAATGGAGTGGCATCATCCGCATTCACCACGAAGAAAGAAATTCAAGACAATTCCTTCAGCTGGAAAGGTCATGATCACTGTCTTTTGGGACATTGAAGGTGTGATTGTTGTGGACGTTATGCCAAGAGGAGAGACAATCAATTCGCAAGCTTACATTAAGACACTGAAAAAACTCAATCAACGTTTTCGCAGAGTTCGGCCGCACAAGAATCCAGCAGACCTGCTTCTCCTTCACGACAATGCGCGCCCTCACACAAGTCTGGCAACACGGGAAGACATCACCAAATTGGGTTGGACTGTACTACCCCATCCACCCTATAGTCCCGATTTGGCACCCTCTGATTTTCATCTATTTGGTCCACTTAAAGATGCACTCCGTGGGACAAGGTTTGAAGATGATGAAGGAGTGATTCATGCAGCAAAAAAATGGCTACATGATCAAGACAAAATCTGGTACGGGCTAGGAATACATGCACTTGTTTCGTGCTGGCATAAAGCCGTACAAGTTTATGGGGATTATGTTGAATAATACCGATGTTTACATGACATATCCATGTATATTGTGTATAAATTTCATGCTTTTTGAATAAACAGCTCCTGAGAAAAACGATGTGGTGCATTACTTTCTGAACGCCCCTCGTATAAGCAGTGTCCACAGCAATTTAGGTATCAACATGAACTGGAGGCACCACAGTTTGAACTTTCCTAGGAATCTGCTTTGGTCTATTATATAGCATTTTCCAGCATATCGTTGAGAACCTTCCCTCCTTCTTACGAACCATGCTCTCGAAACATTCTCCTCTGTCAGACTTTCGGTGGACCGTATGTATCGTCTCTTTTTGTTAGACGTATGCTCTTTTTATACCTCCATTCCACACTGCAATGAACTACTTGCCCTTTGGTTCTTTCTCGACCAACGCACGTATCCCTTTATAGCCCTAGACACTAGTGCCCCTAGATCTATAGAGAGTTTCGCCAACTATGTCAGAATCGAAAACGAGGCTGAACGACGTAGACGCCATTTTCGGCTGGACAATACCAGGACTTGTAACGAGAATAAGCATCGAGTAAGATTTTTTTTTTTTAAATTAATGAAGAAAGATATTCCGTTCAACCTCTGATGGGTTATAATTACCAAATCAGTGGTGCTGCTGCAGTTCTAAAATGGGTCCCAGCTTGTCTGCCTTTTCATAGGCCATTTAGAGCACCATAATTGGCAACAGTACACTTGACTTTTCCCCAAGATGTATCGCTCATATATCGATGATAGCATAGGCTTAACAGTTGCGTCTGAAGCTGATTTATCTTGCTTTATTGATTTTGTTAACTTCTTCCTTCCTACCATCAAGTCCGGCTCCATCATGTCCACTGTTTGTGTTAACTAACATAAAATCAAAATGAATTTATTCTTGATAGTTCATAGTCAACATTCCTTTTATAAGGCACTGTGTTTTACTAAAAAAAAAAATAAAAGTGGCAACACTGGCAACTTCTATACCTTTTCGCAGGCTGAGACATCCATGTGTAAGTTTTGAAAATAGTCTTTATTTATTAACAGATCGAGGAATATAAACCTTTGTCATCTTTAAGTACCGTGCTCGCTGGCATAGGTGACCATGACGGTTCACAATTTCTTTCGCTCGATGTTGTTTATCAGTTTCTTTGTTAAAGGACAGTGTCACTGGAGGCTCCATGTTGGATTTGTAATTTTATTTTTAATGCGACCTCGGTGTTTGTCGGGCGTTATTTTTGACAAAGCACGAAACCGTGTTGGCGATAGGTTCACTCTTTCTATCCTATGTAGTTTTGAATTTTTTAATTTGACCCATTCACCAAAATGCCAAAGCAATTCTATAGTATGAAAACTGAAATCGTTGTTTCGTCTCTTTTTAAGAGCATTTTGCTCAACACTGACGTGTGGCAAATGCTGAAAGGATATAACATAATACATCTGTTTTCACGGCAGAGATGGTTGCAAGCTCTGGAAATCTTCTCTAGCAACCCTCCTCATAATTTGACATTATTAACAGACTCACTTTCTGCTGTTCAAGCTGTAAGAAACTTACGAGAATGCAGTAGACCTGATATAGCAGAAGAGATATTACTGGAAAATACATCTCTATGGTCCACAGGATGTTCTGTTCTGATAGATTGGATACCATGTTGGCAAAGAAGGAAATGAAAAGGTGGATAAAGAAGCTAAGAAAAGGAGAAATATTAGAAACCAAATAAATGTTGGGATGAGTAAAACAGAAATCAAAAGCTTAAATAAAAGAAAAATCACTGAGGAATGGGCAGTAGAGTGGGATGGAAGTCTGAACTGGAGACATGCAATGCATTTAAATTGTTTAAGGCTCCAACAAGAACGTGTCAGGTATCTAGAGGACTAAAAATTCATAGCAATAAGAAGCTTCTTAGACTGCAACTCACCCGTGTGTTACCGGGGCCCGAAAGGGGAGCAAAGAATAGTAACACTGTCCCCTGCCAAGCATGTCGTAGAAAGCGACTAAGGAGGGTTGGGCATGGGGCCGGTTACCCCATCCTGTAAAAAATTTAAACCACAAAAAACTTCAACAAATATGGACAAGTCAAATAAAGAAAATAAAACACAGCCATCCAAGACAGGGGAAGGTCCTCTCGTGGGGAGGCGTATGATGCAACACAGAGAAAGCCGAAAGGAGTCTGTGTTGCTGACTAACCTTCTTTCTTCTAGGAGAACTTCCAGATTTGGCACCTGGAATGTTCGGACATTAAACGAACAAGGGAAAGTGGCGCAAGTAGCAGCAGAAATGAGGGAATACAAAATCGAGGTTCTGGGAATGTGTGAAACAAAGTGGAAGGGGGTAGACAAGAAGAAACTCATCACAGGTGAATTGGTGCTGTCCTCAGGACATGAAGACGAAAGTTCACACCACAGTGAAGGGGTAGCTCTTATGTTATCTAAAGAAGCACAGAAAGCACTCATTGAATGGGAAGCTGTTGGACCCACAATAATAACAGCTACTTTCAAAATAGCTAAAAAGAAAATTCATGTAAATGTCATCCAATGTTATGCACCAACTAATGACAAAGAAGAGTCTGTGAAAGAAGCATTTTATACTAAACTACAGGAAATTATGGATAAAGTAAAAAGAAGAGACATCACAATTTTGATGGGTGACATGAATGCAAAGATAGGTACAGTCAACACCGAATTTGAAGAAGTCATGGGAAAACATGGGCTAGGAGTAATGAATGAAAATGGAGAACTATTCACAAACTTCTGTGCTTCAAATCAACTGGCTATAGGAGGAAGCATGTTTCCACATAAGAGAATACACAAGGCAACATGGATATCACCAGACCATAGAACAGAAAATCGGATTGATCATATATGCATAAACAAGAAGTTTAGATCATCATTGCAGGATGTAAAGGTATATAGAGGAGCAGATGTGGCATCAGATCACCATCTTCTGATAGCCAAAGTAAAAATGAAACTCAAGAGATATGCAACAATGCAAAATTATAGACAACAGTATAATGTAGGACAGCTAAGAAATCAAGAAACAAGAGACAAATTTGCGGTCACAGTATCCAACAAATTCCAAGTGCTCCAACAGCTGGAAGATGTAGAGAATACAGAAGACTATTGGCAGCAGGTCAAAACTGTATGGAAGGAGACATGTGAAGAAATACTGGGGAAAAGGGAAAGACAACAAAAAGCATGGATAACAACAGAAACCATCAATAAAATAAAAGACAGAAAAAACAAGAAAGCAGAGTTAAACACAAGCAAAACCAGAAGTTCCAAAGCCAAGGCTCAAGAAGTGTACACAGAAGCAAACAAAGAAGTAAAAAAGAAGTATCAAAAGAGACAAGAGGAAGTATATTGAGGAGTTGGCAAGAGAGGCAGAAGATGCTGCAGCCAAAGGAAATATGAGAGAACTGTATAGCAGCACAAAGAAGCTAACAGGGAAATACAAGCAAACAAGTTGCCTCATAAAAGACAAGAATGGGAAACTGCTCAGCAATATACAAGAGCAAATGAAGAGGTGGACAGAATATTTTGGGGACCTTCTCAATAGACCAGCTCCACAAAACCCGCCGGACATCCAGCCAGCAGAAGAAGAGCTACAAATTAACGGTGAAAGACCAACGAAGGAAGAAATAAAGAAAGCCATAAAGCTTCTAAGAGATGGAAAAGCGTCTGGACCTGATGGCATTCCAGCAGAGGCCATAAAAAGCAGATATCGACACGGCTACAGAGATGTTATATAAATTACTTGGTAAAGTCTGGGAAAAGGAAGAGATACCAGCAGAATGGAAGGAAGGATATCTGGTTAAGTTGCCTAAGAAGGGAAATTTACAAGAGTGCACAAATTATAGAGAAATAATGTTACTTTCAGTGCCAGGAAAAGTATTAAACAGGATTATCCTTGAGAGATTAAAAGAGTCCATAGACAAGAAACTGAGAGATGAACAAGCAGGTTTTCGACAAAACAGATCATGTACAGACCAGATAGCCACTTTGAGAATAATAGTTGAACAAAGTCTGGATGGAATTCACCACTATACATCGGATTTGTGGACAACGAAAAGGCATTTGACAGTGTAGACAGAGAATCACTTTGGAAATTTTTGAGGCATTATGGAGTTCCCCTGAAGATCATTAATTTAATAAAGAAAACATATGAAGACATGACATGCAGAGTTCTTCACGAAGGACAGCTTACAGAACCGTTTGGGATAAGAACAGGAGTTGCACAGGGATGCCTCTTGTCTCCATTTCTTTTCTTGCTGGCAATAGATTGGGTTATGAGATCATCGGCAACACACAACAGAAATGGAATCCAGTGGACTCTGACTAAGCAGTTGGATGATCTGGATTTTGCTGATGACTTGGCTCTTCTGTCCCATAGCCGTAATCAGATGCAGGACAAATTGAAAACACTCGATGAGAGGTCACAGCAATTGGGTCTGAAAATACACAGGGAAAAGACAAAAATAATGCGAATAAATGCAGGTAATGATAACAGGGTTGAACTTGAAGAAACACCAATACAAGATGTAGAATCATACACATATCTTGGCAGTAATATAGACAAAGTTGGAGGGACAGACAGCGATATCAAAATAAGAATACAAAAGGCAAGAGGAGCTTTCATTGCATTGGGAAATATATGGAGATCAAGAGAAATAGGATCCAACACGAAAATAAGAATCTTCAACTCAAATGTGAAGTCAGTCCTATTGTATGGCTCAGAGACATGGAGAACAACAAAGACAACAACCAAAAAGCTACAGACTTTCATAAATGAGTGCTTGCATAGAATAGAGGGATTAAAATGGTATGACAAGGTTACCAACGTGGAACTGATGACAAGAACTAGACAAGTGCCAGTGGAACAAGAAATGAGAAGAAGACGATGGCGATGGATAGGAAACACACTGAGGAAACCTGTTGATAGCATTACAAGGCAGTCCTTGTTCTGGAACCCCCAGGGCAAGAGAGGCAGAGGAAGACCAAGAAGTACATGGAGAAGAGAGTTGGAAACAGAGGTGAAAATGATGAGGAGAACATGGAAAGAACTTGAGATGATGGCACGTGACAGGAGGACTTGGCATGTGTTTGTTGAAGGCCTATGCTCCTTTGGGAGTGGAGGGTTATGAAATAGACTGCAACTAGGAATGGGCTATTTTAGATAAGAAGAACCTTACTGTGCAGAATGTCTAGAAAAAAAATGATATAGAGCAATTCCTACTAAAATGTAGGAAGTATGAACAAAAAAAAAAAACCAGTATTAGATTATTATATGCATTTCATCCATAACTGGAACAGGTATTGAGAATAGATAGACCTAGAGAATTGCACTGTATGGTTAAACAGTAAATATCAATAACTAAAATTAACATATAAGGATTAGGCCTAATTATGGTGGGAGGAAAAGGGGTAGTCTGATGGGGTGCTTGTAGGGCTGATGTCAGATAATTGGTGGATTTGATGCAATCTCAGACACCCCCCTTCCCTTCTCACCAATTTTCACCTTGTTAACAACAGGGTAATTGTGTTAGACTTCATGTTAGTTTTTTTTTTAATTTGTTTGTTTTTACGTTATTCTTATCTGTTTATATTAGTTTCTTTATTTTTTTTTTCATTTTTTTGTTTATTCATTTGTTTGTTTTTATTTTTATTGTTTGTTTCTTGGAAAGGAGAGGTCACACACATACATTCACACAATTTTTGTTTTGATTTACTATATTTGGACTTATTGGAGGGGAGAAGAAAATACTATATTTAAATATTGGAAATCAGATTCTATTGTCATGAAGTTATTACACTATATATTGTAATTATAACCCATCAATGGTTGAATGGCACACTTTGTTTAAAAAAAAAAAAAACTTAACACTGCTGTGGCGTAGCTGGCAGTCTTTTTCAGGACAAGTCCTTTTCAGTGCTTCATCATGCTAGCAGATAGATTCATTCATAACCCTCCACTCCCAAAGGAGCATAGGCCTTCAACAAACACATGCCAAGTCCTCCTGTCACGTGCCATCATCTCAAGTTCTTTCCATGTTCTCCTCATCATTTTCACCTCTGTTTCCAACTCTCTTCTCCACGTACTTCTTGGTCTTCCTCTGCCTCTCTTGCCCTGGGGGTTCCAGAACAAGGACTGCCTTGTAATGCTATCAACAGGTTTCCTCAGTGTGTGTCCTATCCATCGCCATCGTCTTCTTCTCATCTCTTGTTCCACTGGCACTTGTCCAGTTCTTGTCATCAGTTCCACATTGGTAACCTTGTCATACCATTTTAATCCCTCTATTCTACGCAAGCACCCATTTATGAAAGTCTGTAGCTTTTTGGTTGTTGTCTTTGTTGTTCTCCATGTCTCAGAGCCATACAATAGGACTGACTTCACATTTGAGTTGAAGATTCTTATTTTCGTGTTGGATCCTATTTCTCTTGATCTCCATATATTTCCCAATGCAATGAAAGCTCCTCTTGCCTTTTGTATTCTTATTTTGATATCGCTGTCTGTCCCTCCAACTTTGTCTATATTACTGCCAAGATATGTGTATGATTCTACATCTTGTATTGGTGTTTCTTCAAGTTCAACCCTGTTTTCATTACCTGCATTTATTCGCATTATTTTTGTCTTTTCCCTGTGTATTTTCAGACCCAATTGCTGTGACCTCTCATCGAGTGTTTTCAATTTGTCCTGCATCTGATTACGGTTATGGGACAGGAGAGCCAAGTCATCAGCAAAATCCAGATCATCCAACTGCTTAGTCAGAGTCCACTGGATTCCATTTCTGTTGTGTGTTGTCGATGATCTCATAACCCAATCTATTGCCAGCAAGAAAAGAAATGGAGACAAGAGGCATCCCTGTCGCACTCCTGTTCTTATCCCAAATGGTTCTGTAAGCTGTCCTTCATGAAGAACTCTGCACGTCATGTCTTCATAGGTTTTCTTTATTAAATTAATGATCTTCAGGGGAACTCCATAATGCCTCATCAATTTCCAAAGTGATTCTCTGTCTACACTGTCAAATGCTTTTTCGTAGTCCACAAATCCGATGTATAGTGGTGAATTCCATTCCAGACTTTGTTCAACTATTATTCTCAAAGTGGCTATCTGGTCTGTACATGATCTGTTTTGTCGAAAACCTGCTTGTTCATCTCTCAATTTCTTGTCTATGGACTCCTTTAATCTCTCAAGGATAATCCTATTCAATACCTTTCCTGGCACTGATAGTAACATTATTCCTCTATAATTTGTGCACTCTTGTAGATTTCCCTTCTTAGGCAACTTAACCAGATATCCTTCCTTCCATTCTGCTGGTATCTCTTCTTTTTCCCAGACTTTACCAAGTAATTTATATAACATCTCTGTAGCCGTGTCGATATCTGCTTTGATGGCCTCTGCTGGAATGCCATCAGGTCCAGACGCTTTTCCATCTCTTAGAAGCTTTATGGCTTTCTTTATTTCTTCCTTCGTTGGTCTTTCACCGTTAATTTGTAGCTCTTCTTCTGCTGGCTGGATGTCCGGCGGGTTTTGTGGAGCTGGTCTATTGAGAAGGTCCCCAAAATATTCCGTCCACCTCTTCATTTGCTCTTGTATATTGCTGAGCAGTTTCCCATTCTTATCTTTTATGAGGCAACTTGTTTGCTTGTATTTCCCTGTTAGCTTCTTTGTGCTGCTATACAGTTCTCTCATATTTCCTTTGGCTGCAGCATCTTCTGCCTCTCTTGCCAACTCCTCAATATACTTTCTCTTGTCTCTTTTGATACTTCTTTTTACTTCTTTGTTTGCTTCTGTGTACACTTCTTGAGCCTTGGCTTTGGAACTTCTGGTTTTGCTTGTGTTTAACTCTGCTTTCTTGTTTTTTCTATCTTTTATCTTATTGATGGTTTCTGTTGTTATCCATGCTTTTTGTTATCTTTCCCTTTTCCCCAGTATTTCTTCACATGTCTCCTTCCATACCGTTTTGACCTGCTGCCAATAGTCTTCTGTATTCTCTACATCTTCCAACTGTTGGAGCACTTGGAATTTGTTGGATACTGTGACCGCAAATTTGTCTCTTGTTTCTTGATTTCTTAGCTGTCCTACATTAAACTGTTGTCTATAATTTTGCATTGTTGCATATCTCTTGAGTTTCATTTTTACTTTGGCTATCAGAAGATGGTGATCTGATGCCACATCTGCTCCTCTATATACCTTTACATCCTGCAATGATGATCTAAACTTCTTCTTTATGCATATATGATCGATCTGATTTTCTGTTCTATGGTCTGGTGATATCCATGTTGCCTTGTGTATTCTCTTATGTGGAAACATGCTTCCTCCTATAGCCAGTTGATTTGAAGCACAGAAGTTTGCGAATAGTTCTCCATTTTCATTCATTACTCCTAGCCCATGTTTTCCCATGACTTCTTCAAATCCGGTATTGACTGTACCTATCTTTGCATTCATGTCACCCATCAAAATTATGATGTCTCTTCTTTTTACTTTATCCATAATTTCCTGTAGTTTAGTATAAAATACTTCTTTCACAGACTCTTCTTTGTCATTAGTTGGTGCATAACATTGGATGACATTGACATGAATTTTCTTTTTAGCTGTTTTGAAAATAGCTGTTATTATTCTGGGTCCCACAGCTTCCCATTCAATGAGTGCTTTCTGTGCTTCTTTAGATAACATAAGAGCTACCCCTTCACTGTGGTGTGAACTTTCGTCTTCGTGTCCTGAGGACAGCACCAATTCACCTGTGATGAGTTTCTTCCTGTCTACCCCCTTCCACTTTGTTTCACACATTCCCAGAACCTCGATTTTGTATTCCCTCATTTCTGCTGCTACTTGTGCCACTTTCCCTTGTTCGTTCAATGTCCGAACATTCCAGGTGCCAAATCTGGAAGTTCTCCTAGAAGAAAGAAGGTTAGTCAGCAACACAGATTCCTTTCGGCTTTCTCTGTGTTGCATCATACGCCTCCCCGCGAGAGGACCTTCCCCTGTCTTGGATGGCTGTGTTTTATTTTCTTTATTTGACTTGTCCATATTTGTTGAAGTTTTTTGTGGTTTAAATTTTTTTTACAGGATGGGGTAACCGGCCCCATGCCCAACCCTCCTTAGTCGCCTTCTACGACATGCTTGGCAGGGGACAGTGTTACTATTCTTTGCTCCCCTTTCGGGCCCCGGTAACACACGGGTGGGAGCAGATAGATGATGTTAGTTATTTTTTGGACCTAGTGCCTATCATCCCTAGTTGGGCTAGCAGTCCTTTTCTGAGATATTTCATGCTAGCTGATGGAAGATAATAGTCATTTACTGGACTTATATTTCATCAACACTGCACTTCACTTAACAGAGTACAGTTATTTTTTAATGGCAAATTGCGCTTGGATATAACCAACAGACTTTAGTCTAGGTTGAAAGTAACTTGCCTCACCCTTAGAAGGCAAAACCTTAAACAACAGCTACATTATCTTAGTATGAGCATATGTTGTACATAAAAACTTGAGAAATTGGCTGTGGAATCTTGGGAAATGCTCTAAATTGTTATTTGGTGTGAAAAGGTAGGCCTTATCTATCAAGTCTTGTGAAGTGTAGACCTGACTCACACAAAAAAAAAAAAAAGTAAAATTGGGAACTTACACTTATATCATTGCAATAAAATGTTCAGAATATCAGTCCAAATTTAGATTAAAACTTACCTTCACATGTTTATCACAGCCAGTTCAAAGATGTAATTATTAAACAATTTAAAAAAAAAATAAATAAAAACCACGTATTTCTGTAAAAACAGGCACCCGAAGTTGGTGCAGAATTTATCTTCAGATGATGTTTTAAAAACAGGCAGTAGATACATATATTATTTCAGTGGGTGCTTTTGTTATGTATAAAAAGAAATAAATGAAAATTCTTGTGAAATGCTTTAAATCAATTCTTGGTATGAAAATGTGTTTGTTATTCCTTGTGAAGTGCAGATGTGATTAAAAAATAATTAAAAGTAAAATTGTGTCCTTCACTTAAATATTTCAGCTCTATTTTAATCTATGGCAATAAAATGTTCAGGATATCAATACACATTTTGTTTCAAACATATGTACATATTTGTATCATTATCACTTCACATACATGAATTTTTTTAAAGAGAACCACATATTTTTTAAAATAAAAATGGACATCTAAAATGAGTGCATTTTTTTTCTAAATGTTGTTTTACAAACAGGCAATAAAAATATAGGACCTACATTGTATCAGTAAATGCATGGGCTATGAAATAAAATATGGGAAAAGGGGCTTAGACATCTTGTGAAATGTTTTTAAACTATTTTGTTATGCGAAAAAGTGTTGGTGTCTTGTAAAGTGTAGACCTGATTGAAAATAACCATTAAAAAAAGATTAAGCAAATGTGCATCCATTTTAAAATACATCAACCCTTTTTTGTCACAATCACTTCACAGATATAATTTTAATGATTATTTTTCCAGATCCACATATTTCTGCAAGAAGCCAAAGATGAAACTATTATAATTAATATTATTTACAAATACCAAATTTTATTTTATGTGTCCCAGAAGAATTTTGCCACTATTCATATGCTTTAATGGTAGTCATAAATACACTGTGGCTTGTTTTGACAGCCAGTGCAGTAATAATGGGAGTGCTGACAATAAGCAGGTGCTACAGAGGACACAGTTTCTATCTCTTTTTGTATAACAAATCAGATGCC
This sequence comes from Oreohelix idahoensis, assembly GCA_024509875.1. Classification (NCBI taxonomy): domain Eukaryota; kingdom Metazoa; phylum Mollusca; class Gastropoda; order Stylommatophora; family Oreohelicidae; genus Oreohelix; species Oreohelix idahoensis. The sequence continues at coordinate 131,612 of JAMPIV010007616.1, read as the reverse complement.
TTGTGTCACAGAAGGTTTTCAAAGCTGAGGCTGCTTGAGGTCTAACAATATCAGTAGCTACATTTTCTTGGATACAAGTGTACTCAAAAGAGCAGAAGCTTCATTTATTTGATGAAGCAGATTTCTCTTGAACTGTGGCATCATGAAAACAGTATAACATTGAAGCGTTGAGAAGAATATTGTTTCTAATTATTTACAAAATGTTCTATTATTTACACCATAATAGCCAACTCTTTGGTCCAGAAGGTTAGACTTATTCATTAAACTGTTGTATTCTTGTATAATTTTCAGCTTTACAATGTGCTTCCATGTGTTTATGGTCTCTACTTAGGCCTGAGAAAACACAAGGAAAACCGATTTCTTGGCCTTTTTATCTCTAAAGGCTGTACACAACATCTTGCTTGTTTGTGTCATGTACCATCTGTGTTCAAACATAACTAAGATATGCAGAGTCTTCAGTTTCAAGGGAAAATTTCTTAAGATAATGTTAGGTGTGCCGATGTAGTATTGCTTCTTCTCCATTAGAAGTCATGAATTCTCTTGAGGTGCAATTCCTATCAGCAAATAAATGATGGCCTGTACCCAAAGGCTGTATTAGGGTCTGACAAATCTATAGAGCTTGCCCACTGTCTGAATCCACTTCAGGATCATATGATGTATCTGAAACAAAATATGTGAACATGTTCACCACATATCCATTTGCTGAATCACATAGACCAAAGACTTTTCTGTGATATCTGCTTGGTCTTTGTGGATTATGTTGCGTGTATTGCCATCTGCTTTTGCACCCTATGCTTCATCCAAACAGAGATTTTGGAATAAGTGAAAGGCGTTATGAAATTTGTGTAACAAAATGTTCATAAATGGTTCAGTCTTTTCTTTTCCTTGTGAATGTCATCAGAGACATGAAGCATAATATGATATAATGCTTCATTTCTACTTACTTACTTAGTCGTTCCCCTTCTACCGTGAGGTGTAGAGGTTTGGAAGAGAGAGCGCCAGACTATCCTATCGGCTGTCTTCCTCCTGGCCTGGTTCCATTCTAGTCCTCGGTCCTTCAAAGATTGTCTAATGTTGTCCTCCCAGCGGACTCTGGGTTGTCCTGGAGGTCTGGATCCCTGGCTCTTTGTTTCCCATGCTTGTCGTGGTATCCGATCTTCTCCCATTCTGCAGACATGGCCAAACCATCTTAATTGGGACTGTTCTACTTGGGTCTGCAGGGGGTAGGATTTAAGGCCTTGACGTATTGTCTGGTTGCGGATCATGTCTCTTCTTGTTACTTCAACCACCTTCCTCAGATACCTCATTTCTGAGGTTTGGATCTGGCTTTTATGGGTAGTAGTCATTGCCCATGACTCGCATCCATATGTCAAGATGCTTCATTTCAATTTCTTTAAAACATTTGACTAAACCAAGGTGTAAACAATTCTGCCGATGTAGACCAGTAGTCATGCATGAATGGTTCCTTCTGAATCCCAATATTTATTAGGACAGCAGTAAATTTATTCAGTTCAAGGCATGTGACTTTGGCCCATCTGACATACATTAAATATTGTTTTGAAGGAATATTCTGAATACATTGGCACAATAACGTATGCACTGACACATGTAATCTTTAATTTCATTAGTAAATAAAACATTATATCATTTCAGCGGGGTTGACATGTCAAGCCTCTTAGTCACACCTTTTGACAAAACTAACATGCATTCTGTGCCATGCCTTCAGCAATTTCTATCCACTCTGGGACATCTTGTGAGACTCTACTTGCCTCTCAACTTGTAGCTGTACTGTTAACTTTACTGGTTGTTTGAACTAGGTTTTTACCCTCTCCTTTCCCTTTACTGTCAGAAAGTTTAGCAGTTGTTATGCTACCTCATACCTGTTCATTCAGCTGCTCAGTATCCCCATTAGAATAGTCATTTTCATGAATATTCTAACATGAATTCTTTGCAAAGTCCTCATCTGAATCACTAAGACTAACTGAAAAACTACTGTCGCTATAATTCTCTTCTGTTCACTGAGAAATAAGCAGCCATCCTTGATCAGCTTATAGCTAGTGTTAAGAAGATGAATCTCTTTCCATTGATCATAAACAAATGATTAGCAGCACTAGTAACGGATATAAAGAAGTATAACATTTCAGTTTCATAAATTTTTTTCCCCATTCCAAAACATTTACACATGTGTGCCAAATATATGGAAATGATTTAAACCAGCTAATTGCCAAGTATTTTCAGATTTTATTTTCAAATTCAGACATATATCATGTTGGCACAAGATATGCCTTGCAAATAAATGTAATGGGCAAAGTGGTGTGTAGTACTACTTGTGGGTTAGAGTGAGTTAAAATTGTTTGACAAAACTTGAAACTGACTTGTGGTAAGGTTAAGGCTAGCTATAATGGAGGTGCCAATAGCCATTCTAGCAAAATAAGAGATGCAGTCTCCTTATCCAAACTTCTAATTTTTTTATAAAATGAATGAATAAAAATATTGAGTTTAACCTCAGTTTAATTACGATATAGGCCCTGTGGTGCCTCTAAGTCCAAATAATTTCTTCAGTTGCCAAAACCTGATGTGGCTTCACATTTCCTGTCCAATTACTGTAAATAATATCAATTTAAATGTCTAAATTTTGTGAGTGTTTGCATGTGTGTGCTTTTCCATTTCCTAAAAGTAGTCTGTTCATACCTGTGACAGTGTAACAAGCAAAAAATAAAATATAAAAATAAAAAAGGACAGGAAAAAAGTAGAGTAATGTGAAGGCTTGAAGTGTTTGGACTGATTTGTTAATGTGCTTTACGTTTGTCATCAGCAATATGTAGCACTTGTAACTCACAAGATCGTCATTTTCCCCTGCCATGCCTCACTAATCATTTTATATTTGTTTTTGTTCTTGCTATAATCATTTATTAGTTGATTAATTTCCAGCTCTACTTTTCCATTACCTCAAGCTCTGCACTTCCTACCAAGGTTGTTGATTACCTGCTGATACTTTATTTAGTTCTCACCTTACTTACTTCACTCTTCCCCTTTCAATATATTTTTAACTGTGGTTACCTGCCTTATTGTTTCCTCTGCCATTCATGATATCCCTCTTTATTCTTACTCCTTTTATGCCAACTATGTTCCCATGTGGGAGGTGTCTTCTGTCTGTGGTTATAAGTATATAGTCTCTTTACCTTGGCCATCACATATCTGGATCTAATCAATACTGATCCAAGCATGTACTTCATAGTCACAGTGGGTTTATCTCATGCACAGCCCATGATGATATGCATCCCTTCATTTTGATTGTGTTCCCAGCCATTTACATTGTACGAGCATAATACTGACAGCATGTGTATTCCCAGCTCATATTTGATATGGTGGTTAGAGTGGCTAAGAGATATTTTGTCCACCTCAAATTCCTTAACTACCAGGTTCAAATCCCAGGTGAGGGAATATAATTTATGGAAATTTGTTTCTTTTCAGAACCCGTTGTCCTAATAATGTCATACTCCCCCCTGGTCTCCTGGGTAATGAGATCGGATGACTAGCCTTCTCGGATAAGAGCAAAAAAATAGGAGGTCACATGTGCAAATTGCGCACATTAAAAATCCAATGGCAGTTGGAAATCATAATGAGTGTAGTGGGTTTGATGGTATTGTATGATGGGGATGGTACTAAGTGTGATGCATGAGGTCAGCTGTGAAGGCTCCTGAGATAAAATGTAGCTGTGAATTGTCAGAAGGCCCTTCTTGCTACCACTACGACCTCACACCTATCTTTTTTTCCTAATGAATGTGGCTATGTTAAATGTCTAGGGTAATGATATGTAATGTGTTGTGGTAGGTTACAGACACATACACAGATATTTACTAAGTCTAATAATATTAATAAATGTTATAATACACTGAACTAACTCAAGTGTGAAAAATTTGGATAGTAATTTTCTTACATTTATTTGTTCTGGACCAAGGTTTTATTTTGGCCAGAACATATGAAAGGTTTAGTAATTATGAAAGAAATGCATGAATATTACATAATAAATGCAAGGTGTGTACATATGTATGTTACTAGACTCGTTAATATTATTAATGTTTATAGTAGTAATCTATTTTGGGAGAACATTTAATGGATGTGCTGTTGGGGTGGTCTCATCACTCCCTGTCTATGGTGACTACACATTGTCCAGTTATTTGATGGAATTTTTATGGGTGTGTTAGCAAATAAGTTGAGTTGGTGAATTCTCAGCAGACCAGACGCTTACGTAACTTTGAAGGTGTAGCTCTGGTGCTGAGATCTGGTGGCCCCACCTCTCCGTGCTTGGGGGCAATATCAGAAGGTTGGTGGCCCCACCTCTCCGTGCTTGGGGGCAATATCAGAAGGTTGGTGGCCCCACCTCTCCGTGCTTGGGGCAATATCAGAAGGTTGGTGGCCCCACCTCTCCGTGCTTGGGGGCAATATCAGAAGGTTGGTGGCCCCACCTCTCCGTGCTTGGGGGCTATAATAGGCTGCTCTGACAAAATGTTACTGCACGAATCCACTCTGGTAAAATTCAACAACTCATTTGACACCGCATTGGTGCCAACTGAAACTCACAGCTCTGCAATCAAAGTATTAGTTATGTGTCAGAATTCCATCCTCTAACCATTTCTGGACACAACACTACACAACAACAACACCATATAGACGGGTCAGATCTCTCTGACCATACAGCACATCTTACCAAGTTGGTTTCACATAGGATAAGTTCTCCCAGACTACAGATTCTGAAATATGTTTATTAGCTTCCTGCCATAGAATAGGATAGGTGATATGTTTCACTGATCTCAACACTTGATCTGTCCTTCCTAATCCTTGCTGGAGTTTATGTATTTTATTTGTCTCTAGACCCTGAACTGGGGCGGGGGGTCTAGAGCGAACCCTTACTTGTTGTAAGGAACAGATTATGCTATTGCAGTATCAAATCACTCGAACCTTAAACAAATATTAAAATATACAAAGAAATAATTTTAGTCTTACCAGGAATATGAATATAGTACACAGTTAAATAAATGCTAGCAAAACTCAGCTGAGCTGCTGGCCTTATGATGGCGTCCCTCTAAATACTTCAATAGCTTCTGGGAATTACACCACTTACTAATTCACTGTGTCTACCAGGACAACTTAAACTGAATGGCACAAAATGCGCGTCTGAGCGCCGATAATATCTTTATCTAGGGTCAATCACTGCCTTTTATTTTTCAAATTCAAATATCCTACCAATAAGTCATTTCAGTCATACCTCAGTCAAGTATGCCTTATTGTCTGTTGGTCCGTCCGTCTCTACTTGCGTTTCACAAAAAAAAAACACTTGTTTTTTGAACCAACCCTGCTTTCCCCTACACAATTTTGCCTTTAAAGTTATTTTTAGCCACAATTCACCATCCCACCCCGTCTCTTTCACTCTACTAGATTTTAGCGCTGGCGTCTTCAAGGCCACTATTTTTTGAAAATTAGTGACATGTTTTATCTCAATGCAGACGTTTGCTGATATGAACAACACAGTCTTTTGTCAATATCTTTCTTATTATCTGTCCGTCTGTATAAATGAAAGCATATTATTTCACTGCTCAAGATGGGCCATACGGCCAGCTAGGTTTTATATTCCTAACATTATTATTAAGAAAAGTCATTTTTCAAATATTTTCTAGAATCTTCTGGAATGCGTTCATCACTGCATTCAAATAAACGGACTAAGTTATAGCAAAAGGGTCCAATAAATGACTGTGGCGTACAATAGCTAAGGTCCCTTTTGTAGATTTCTTTACCTTGTGTCAACTTGGGAACGTGAATTTTGTTCCTCCTTTCCCCACCAATTTGCGTCCTTTTAGCCTCGCTAGTTTCAAGCATGCGTTCAGTCAGATTTTTTTTTCTTCTTTTGATCTCCGTTCTACTAACAATTTAATTTCCATGGCGGGTGATGACCCGCGGCGTGGGCGATCATGTATTCTAGCAGCTTACGCATTAGTTTTTATCCCTACTTTTTATCATTGGAGATATTTTGACGTTGTATCACGGTTAATTTTGTGACACATCTCCCCACTTGAAAACATGCCTACGGCAAGTTCTAAAACCAGTGATACACATAGATAAAATCTCTCCTTACGCCTGCCATTACTCTAATTTTGATCACAGGGGTGCCGACTGAGGAAATCTGCACCGACATTCAATTTGCCTGGGATATATTGGATACTAAACTGATAAGGTTGAAGCAATAAAGACCACCTCAGCAATCTTGCGTTTTCATGCTTAGCCTGAGATAAGAATACGAGGGGCTGATGGTCCGTCTCGACCACAAAAGTCCTACCATACAGATAGATTTGAAACTTCTTTATTGCCCAGACTAACGCTAAACATTCTTTTTCGCTTGTGGAGTATCCTTGTTCCGCCTTATTCAATTTGCGGCTTGCATAAGCGACTGGTTTCAGTTCCCCATCAGGTGAAGATGATCTTTGCAACAAAGCCGCTCCGAGTCCTACATTACTGGCATCGGTTCTTAAGACAAAGTCCTGTGTCAAATCAGGTAGTTTGAGAATAGGCTTGCTAGTGAGTTTGTCCTTTAAGTCTTGGAACGCTAATTCACTTTGCGCAGTCCAATTAATTTTATCTGGAAGTCCCTTGCGAGTCAGATCAGTCAGAGGAGCACAAATAGAGTTAAAATCTTTGATATATTTTTGATAAAATCCGCATAACGACACGAATGATCGCACGTCCTTTTTTGTTTGTGGTCTAGGTGCTCTCTGTAGTTTTTCCAAGTTCTTGGGATCAGGGGTCATGCTACCCTGATATACAGTGTGTCCCAAGAATTCCAACTCTTTGCATCCAATGCAACATTTTGTTGGCCTAGCAGTTAAGTTCGCCTCCCTAAGCCTATTAAATAACATTTCTAGAGCTTCAATGTGTTCTTCAAATGTCTCTGTGGCGACGAGAATATCATCCATGAAATTCGTGATACATGGGTTATTCAGGGGATCCAACAATTTGCGCATCATCCTTGAAAATACACTCGGAGCATTTTTCAGTCCGAATGGTAGCATGTTGAATTCATAATGTCCATCTGAAGTGCTAAAAGCCAAATAAGGTCTCACTTCAGGCTTCACTGGGATCTGGTAATAGCCTTTACTAAGATCCACTTTTGAAAAGTATTTTGCCTTGTTCAGTCTGGCAAATAACTGTTTTGTGTCTGGTAATGGATCCACTTGTCCTTCTGTGACAGCATTCAGTTTCCTGTAATCTATGCACAGTCTGTGTTCCCCAGACGGTTTTCTCAACAATACGACACTAGAGCTAAAAGATGATTCACTGTGTGAAATAATCCCCTCCTTCAACAAATAATCTATTTCTTCCTTCAATGCCTTCTCCTTCGCGAACGGAATAGAATAGGCTCTCATACAGATTGGGTTTGAGTCTACCAGTTTCATGTCATACTGTAGCAAATTTGTATGGCCTGGTTTATCTGTTAATACATCTGTATGTTCCTCCAGAACCTGTTGAACTCTCTCCCTCTGGTTTTTTGTCAGGTGCTTACTGACTTTTACCTGTGCTGCTGTTTCACAAGGATGTAATGGGTATTCATGCGAGGTGAGTGGTTCCCTTTGCATTTGTGTTGCGATAGCTAAGGTCAGTAAGGGGGTGCTTTCCTGGAGTGGTCTGTCCAGATACTTCTTTAAAAGGTTTACATGATAAACTTTCTCCTTCCCCTTTTTGTCAATTTTATAGTTTGTTCTAGACACCTTCTCTAGAACCGTATATGGACCTTGCCATCCAATTTGTAATTTATTCTGGCTACCGGGTAGTAGAAGCAGCACCTTCTCTCCCACAGCTAGTTCTCTGTCCTTTGCCTTCCTGTTAAAATACGCTGCATGTTTCTTCCTGGCTTGTTTCAAATTATCATTTGCCAGTTTCCATCCAGCTTTCAAACGAGTGGTCAGTTCGTTCACGTATTGATAAGATGAGGTAACAGTCTCTTCCGCCTTCTCATCTGTCCAGGTCCTTAATAGGGCTTCTAATGGACCTTTTATTGGCCTCCCAAATAGCAGAGTTGCGGGAGCCATCCCGGTTGAACTATGTGGTACCTCCCGATACGCAAACAATGCGGCGGGCAGGAATTGATCCCACAGATCCGGTTTTTCGTGTGCCAGCTTTCTCAGGATAGAAATGAGAGTCCCGTTGAACCTCTCTACCTGGCCGTTCCCTTGCGGATGGTACGGACTACAATGAAAGTGTCTGGCTTGAAATAGCTTAAAAACTTCTTCCGTTAGTTTCCCCTTGAACTGAGAACCATTATCCGTCAAGATTTGATGCGGGAATCCTAATCGGGTAAATATTGTAAGTAGTGCCTCTGCTACATGTTTTGAATCAATTGATGGCAGGGCTACCGCCTCTCCCCACATAGAACAAGTGTCCACCAGAGTAAGGATGTAACTGTTCCTCCTCTTGGTCCGAGTGAGAGGTCCTACAATATCCACTGCAATCCTCTCAAAAGGTGTTCCCACTATGGGCATTTCCCCTAGAGTTGCAGGAGCAGTCCAGTGCTTTGGAGCTACCCTTTGACATTCTGGGCAGGATTTGACATATCTTTTTATATCCTCCGTTATCCCTGGCCAGAAGTAATGACAAGCTATACGCTGTCCTGTGGCGCTGATCCCCATGTGACCACTGAAGGGAATCGCATGCCCGAGTTCCATCACTTTATCTCTATATGAAGTGGGAAGAACCAGCTGGTTGTGACCATTTGTTCCAGTTCCGGCCTTCCTGTATAAGAGTTTGTTCTTCATAAAATATTCTCCTTTGCTTGGAGGTGTGTGGCATTTGGGCAATTTTTTAAAACATGGCTTGAGTGTCCTATCCTCAGCCTGCACCTTCCTCATCTCCTCTGGATGAGCATTTATAGGTTCACCTTCTTCCTCCTTCTTCTGTGACCTGGTCTGCACTGTCGCCATGATCACAGGTCTCTCGGAATTCCCCAAGAAGACGTATCTACACCCCAATATCAGAGGGTAGATTGGTTCATCTATCACTGCTGCTCTGATTTCTCCTTCCACATAGCGAGTTTTCACCGTTATCCTTGCGATAGGAAGTGTCATGAGTGGTATGTCCTTAGTTGCCCCTTGTATTTCCACTGTTTCTGTGGTATACTGACTTGGGTCCACTAGGCTAGACTTCACAACTGAATCATAATCCAAACCTGTATCATAAAGGCACCTTATGGTGACCCCATTACAAATAACATCCTCACAAACTGGGGGGGTGATAAGGTTCCTGCTGTCCCTTAGGATTAACCTTTAATCTTTGCGTCCCCGACTTCATTGCAGCAATGTTTGAAGGTTTCCTTCTACAAAATTCGGTGTTATGGTTATCTTTCTTGCACCATTTACACCATCTTTTTCCTTGGTTCAACGGTTTTCTTTCATTGAACTTTTGGTCATTGAACTGTGAGTTTCTGTCGCGATAGTCATTTCTTGGCCGCTCAAAGTTTGTCCTACCTTTATTTCCCTTCTCTCTATTATCAAATTTATTAAATTGCTGTGGAGCTTTAAAATTGTCTATGTGCTTCTTTTTAGCACCACTTACCTCTGCCTGGGCTGCCTGATACCTCTCAGCGACATTTAAAACCTCCCCCAACTTCTCTGCACCTTGTTCCATGAGAAATTTTCTCATGTCTGGAGCCATGGACTCTCTCAATTGCTCAATCATGATCATTTCTTTAAGATCTTGGGTCTTCCCCAGAGCAGTCCATTTCTCCAAATAGGTTTCCAGTCTGGCAGAGAATTGGTGGTATGTCTCCCCAGACAACAGTTTGGCATTTCTAAATTTCTTACGATAAAATTCAGCATTTTTTTCGTACCTTAATAACAAAGCCTGCTTTAACATGTCATAATTCTCCTGGTCTTCTCTGTTCATTTTTGCGAAGACTTCATAAGAAGTACCTCTCAGTCCCTGTGATAGCTTTAAACTCCACCTCTCTCTCTCTAACCCATATGTAGTAGCTAATAACTCAAAACGTCCTAGGTATCCCTCTATGTCATCGTCTTTTTCAACAAAATGGTCTAAATGAAACCCCATAGCTGAGTTTGAGGCTCCCAGACTGGGCGTAGCATCTGAGGCAAAAGGGCTGGCACCATTTTCAGGGGCCGGGCCTTGTAATTCCAGCTCCCTTAGTCGTAATTCGTGCTCCCTTTGCAACCTTCTATCTTCTGCCTCCCTTTCGGCAGTCAATCTTTTATCTTCTGCCTCCCTTTGCAACCTTCTATCTTCTGCCTCCCTTTCGGCAGTCAATCTTTTATCTTCTGCCTCCCTTTGCTGTCGTTTTTCTTCTGCCTCAATCTGCAGCCTCTTAATTTCTCTATCAGCCTCAATTTGTAACCTCTTCTCTTCAGCTACCTTTCTATCTTCCCTTTCAATATATTTATCACATTCAGCCGTTACATATTGAATTAAAATCTGACCCTCCATTCCCATCTCCTTTGCGGTCAGCACAGCAGCTGATCGGAATTTTGCCAGCTCCGCCATACTTTTTAAACAAATCTAGCAATGTGCAAAATAAAATTTCCAACCACTAAAGTACTTCTAATTACTCTAGTCTAAATAATTCTAATTAATTAATTAACTACCACTGGCTGTGAAGATTCACCAACTTTTATTTTCAGGGACCCTTTTAATTATAAGGGACACTTTTAATTTTTATAATGTGTTCCCTTAACACATTAACTACCGCAAGCCGCTGTCAGCGGCTCACAAAATAATCACATTTGGACTGCTAGCCGCTCAGAGCACCAATCTAATTTTAGTAATAAAACGAATGAAAAATGTACTGAAACACTCTCTGATCTGGTTCGAGATTTTAAGTTGCCACCGGAAAACAATTTCCCAAAGTATGGTTGTTGTAGAACACTGGAAAATTGATATTATGTTCATATTTTTCAGCGTTTTGGGTTAGTTACCAAATCATGTAAAACTGTTTACCATGGCAACTATTGATAGGACTACAAAAAATGCGTGTACATCTCGTCTAACGGCTGAATAGGATAGAAACGTGTTTCAACAATTGACTGATAGATCTAGCGACGAGGACAAGAGTGAAAACGGTGTGCACATTGATTGAAATTGTGATTTTGATAGAGATGGGGTGCAAGCAGTTATAATTGTGAAAATATTGCAAGTCCTCGGCCATCGGAGGGCCGTTAAATAGCAACAACCTCTATTAGAGTTACAAATGGTGTTTATTGTAATAGTACATTCATTTATCTTTAAAATGACGTGTAATTCATAAAAATCTGTAAACAATTACGAAAACTACAGCTTACTTTGTGCAAACACCTACAGGATGAAAATGGGGAAAAAATTAATTCGGCCACAGTGTGTTTTTCAATTCAGTAGTTAATGTGTTAATCTAATTCTCCCACCAGGAGATCCTAATATACTTAATGGGCTAATTATCCTGGGACAAAGAGACCCCAATATATGTGATTGATTTAAATCCTGAGACCGAGCCACCCAATATATGTAGTGGGTTTAATGGTATTGTATGATGGTGATGGTACTAAGTGTGATGCATGAGGTCAGCTGTGAAGGCTCCTGAGATTAAATGTAGCTGTGAATTGTCAGAAGGCCCTTCTTGCTACCACTACGACCTCACACCTATCTTTTTTTCCTAATGAATGTGGCTATGTTAAATGTCTAGGGTAATGATATGTAATGTGTTGTGGTAGGTTACAGACACATACACAGATATTTACTAAGTCTAATAATATTAATAAATGTTATAATACACTGAACTAACTCAAGTGTGAAAAATTTGGATAGTAATTTTCTTACATTTATTTGTTCTGGACCAAGGTTTTATTTTGGCCAGAACATATGAAAGGTTTAGTAATTATGAAAGAAATGCATGAATATTACATAATAAATGCAAGGTGTGTACATATGTATGTTACTAGACTCGTTAATATTATTAATGTTTATAGTAGTAATCTATTTTGGGAGAACATTTAATGGATGTGCTGTTGGGGTGGTCTCATCACTCCCTGTCTATGGTGACTACACATTGTCCAGTTATTTGATGGAATTTTTATGGGTGTGTTAGCAAATAAGTTGAGTTGGTGAATTCTCAGCAGACCAGACGCTTACGTAACTTTGAAGGTGTAGCTCTGGTGCTGAGATCTGGTGGCCCCACCTCTCCGTGCTTGGGGGCAATATCAGAAGGTTGGTGGCCCCACCTCTCCGTGCTTGGGGGCAATATCAGAAGGTTGGTGGCCCCACCTCTCCGTGCTTGGGGCAATATCAGAAGGTTGGTGGCCCCACCTCTCCATGCTTGGGGGCAATATCAGAAGGTTGGTGGCCCCACCTCTCCGTGCTTGGGGGCTATAATAGGCTGCTCTGACAAAATGTTACTGCACGAATCCACTCTGGTAAAATTCAACAACTCATTTGACACCGCATTGGTGCCAACTGAAACTCACAGCTCTGCAATCAAAGTATTAGTTATGTGTCAGAATTCCATCCTCTAACCATTTCTGGACACAACACTACACAACAACAACACCATATAGACGGGTCAGATCTCTCTGACCATACAGCACATCTTACCAAGTTGGTTTCACATAGGATAAGTTCTCCCAGACTACAGATTATGAAATATGTTTATTAGCTTCCTGCCATAGAATAGGATAGGTGATATGTTTCACTGATCTCAACACTTGATCTGTCCTTCCTAATCCTTGCTGGAGTTTATGTATTTTATTTGTCTCTAGACCCTGAACTGGGGCGGGGGGTCTAGAGCGAACCCTTACTTGTTGTAAGGAACAGATTATGCTATTGCAGTATCAAATCACTCGAACCTTAAACAAATATTAAAATATACAAAGAAATAATTTTAGTCTTACCAGGTTCACCATCCCACCCCGTCTCTTTCACTCTACTAGATTTTAGCGCTGGCGTCTTCAAGGCCACTATTTTTTGAAAATTAGTGACATGTTTTATCTCAATGCAGACGTTCGCTGATATGAACAACACAGTCTTTTGTCAATATCTTTCTTATTATCTGTCCGTCTGTATAAATGAAAGCATATTATTTCACTGCTCAAGATGGGCCATACGGCCAGCTAGGTTTTATATTCCTAACATTATTATTAAGAAAAGTCATTTTTCAAATATTTTCTAGAATCTTCTGGAATGCGTTCATCACTGCATTCAAATAAACGGACTAAGTTATAGCAAAAGGGTCCAATAAATGACTGTGGCGTACAATAGCTAAGGTCCCTTTTGTAGATTTCTTTACCTTGTGTCAACTTGGGAACGTGAATTTTGTTCCTCCTTTCCCCACCAATTTGCGTCCTTTTAGCCTCGCTAGTTTCAAGCACGCGTTCAGTCAGATTTTTTTTTTTCTTCTTTTGATCTCCGTTCTACTAAAAATTTAATTTCCATGGCGGGTGATGACCCGCGGCGTGGGCGATCATGTATTCTAGCAGCTTACGCATTAGTTTTTATCCCTACTTTTTATCATTGGAGATATTTTGACGTTGTATCACGGTTAATTTTGTGACAATGAGTAGGCCTATCAGGCTACTGCCCTGGCAGAATTTTAACATTAGAAACCTACCCCACAAAAAAAATTTATAAAAATGTGTGATCCTTCTATACACACAATGGGATTCTTGCCAGTGCTACAGAGTTCATGCACTGTGCTGAGATCTTCCTTGTGTGATCTAGAGGAGATCGGAGCACTGATGGAGTTTTCCATGTGCAATGAAGATAATCCTAAAATCCAAACCAAACCAAACCAGATTCGATTACTGACATGACTAACTGATGATATAGGAAAAACAATAGTCTCTGCTCCAGGTGCATAGCAGTCAGTGTTTGTAAAGCTGCGAGACCTCACTAGCATTTCTGTATGATCAGCTCAACATGGTACTTGTAAGATGACCTATATTTGTTCTATAATTATTATATGATACTGTAAAAAAGGGAAAGATGACATTAATCAGCAAAATTGTCATGTTTAAAAGCAAAAAAAAAAAAAATAATAAATGCTACGAAGGTTGGAAACTTATGCATCTGAGAACACACTCTCGGCATTTATTCATGTGACAACACAACCCCTACATTTATTCCTGTGAGAACACTAGTTGTCAATTATGTGAAGTCCTCATTAGTACTTCTCTAACATAAAATGTGACTACACTGTACCTCACAGGGAGCTAAAAGGTACGAAACAGAAGAGATCTATTGCTGACAAAATAAAATAAAGTGGCTAAATGGGAAAATTTAAATCAAATGTCCTTCATTTATTTCATTATTCTTTGATAGAATTTATTAAAATGTAGCACTTTCTGGCAAAATGTGTAACTTGTCTGTATATCTGATTTCAAGATCAGAGCAAAAAAAAAAAAAATTCTTTTGTAGAAATTCCCAGATGTTTATAATATATGAAACTTAGAATCTGGCTATCAAATGGTAAAAGTTACATTTCTCAAACATTATCTTACACACATTTAGTATACATTTGAAAATCTCTGAATCACTCAGAAAAATCAATATGGCACAAACTGTTTAAAATGCCATCACAGACATACTATCATCAAGCATGTATAACACCCTATTTTTAATCTGCTAAAACATTCCTATATGGCTGCTAATTCTCATAGCTGATGTTTGTTGCCAGTATATGTTGTTTATAATTCTCAGGTCCTTACCATCGATGTTGATGCTTTCTAACATTTTTATAATTTTCTCATGGTTTACTATGTTTAATACCTTAGTGTAGTGTATAACGCACATGTATAGAATGATTTTAGGTAGAAGTTATAATTTTAAAAAATGATCATATATGCATTTTGATGCATTTGACAGCTCTGAATCATTCAGAAGAAAATCAGTATAGCAAAGACTTTTGAATGTGACATTAGACATACTACCATTAAACATGAATGACTCTTCCTTATATTTTCAAATTGTTATATTTTTTTCACCATTATTAAAAAAAAAAAGTTTGAGTGAAATTTCTTGTGATATCAATATCTCAAATAACCAGCATGTAATAAACTGTCAAATATTTTGTTACATATAATTCATTTTTATTTTCAGATTGCAGAAAAATATGGAACAGAAGATCCCATTTCTGGATAAAAAAATAAAACAGAACATTAATACAGATTTTATAGTGAGTATTCTTTTTAATTCTTAAATAACAAAAATTTTTATACAGCCAAAGTGAGTTAAATTGAGAAACCTGTTAAAATATTGTCCATTTAAACATATTATTACTTATTGCTAGGTTCTGTGTGGTTTTTTTTCTGTAACCATGTAGTGTATGTAAATGTAATATAAGGTCTTCATCAGAGACAGAGGCATAAAACAGTTGAGAAAAGAAAGTAATTTAAATACATGCAAGTGTTCATGTAGTTGTCAAACTGGGGCAATGTTTAAGACTGAAGTGGTTTGTTTCAAACTTAAATATGTTCAATATTTTATTTTCAGGGACACACAGTGAAGATAGTTGTCAAACTGGGGCAGTGTTTAAGACTGAAGTGGTTTTTTTCAAACTTAAATATGTTCAATATTTTGTTTTCAGGGACACACAGTGAAGATAGTTGTCAAACTGGGGCAATGTTTAAGACTGAAGTGGTTGGTTTCAAACTTAAATATGTTCAACATTTTGTTTTCAGGGACACAAACAGTGAAGATAGTTGTCAAACTGGGGCAATGTTTAAGACTGAAGTGGTTTATTTCAAACTTAAATATGTTCAACATTTTGTTTTCAGGGACACAAACAGTGAAGATAGTTGTCAAACTGGGGCAATGTTTAAGACTGAAGTGGTTTGTTTCAAACTTAAATATGTTCAATATTTTGTTTTCAGGGACACACAGTGAAGATAGTTGTCAAACTGGGGCAATGTTTAAGACTGAAGTGGTTTGTTTCAAACTTAAATATGTTCAACATTTTGTTTTCAGGGACACAAACAGTGAAGATAGTTGTCAAACTGGGGCAATGTTTAAGACTGAAGTGGTTTGTTTCAAACTTAAATATGTTCAACATTTTGTTTTCAGGGACACAAACAGTGAAGATAGTTGTCAAACTGGGGCAATGTTTAAGACTGAAGTGGTTTGTTTCAAACTTAAATATGTTCAACATTTTGTTTTCAGGGACACACAGTGAAGATAGTTGTCAAACTGGTGCAATGTTTAAGACTGAAGTGGTTTGTTTCAAACTTAAATATGTTCAATATTTTGTTTTCAGGGATACACAGTGAAGATAGTTGTCAAACTGGGGCAATGTTTAAGACTGAAGTGGTTTGTTTCAAACTTAAATATGTTCAACATTTTGTTTTCAGGGACACACAGTGAAGATAGTTGTCAAACTGGTGCAATGTTTAAGACTGAAGTGGTTTGTTTCAAACTTAAATATGTTCAATATTTTGTTTTCAGGGACACACAGTGAAGATAGTTGTCAAACTGGTGCAATGTTTAAGACTGAAGTGGTTTGTTTCAAACTTAAATATGTTCAACATTTTGTTTTCAGGGACACAAACAGTGAAGATAGTTGTCAAACTGGGGCAGTGTTTAAGACTGAAGTGGTTTGTTTCAAACTTAAATATGTTCAACATTTTGTTTTCAGGGACACACAGTGAAGATAGTTGTCAAAGAGAGTATGAGGACCAGCAATGGTCGTGACTTTTAAGTTCTATTAAGAACAACCAAGCTGGACAGGTCTGCGCAGGTAGGGATCATACAAAAGCTGGTACCCTGGTCCTCCAGGTTGGGGGTTTTAGCGCAGGACATCTCTGTCTATGTAAAAAAATCTTAACTGTTTTGAAAACAGCAACAAATGGAAAAACTTTAATGCAAGATGGACATCCAAAATCTCAGGCTCATATCACTGTCAGTGGTGAAAGCCTAAAGGAAGCCATTGGCATGAACATGGATGCCCAGATCACAAAACATGAAACAAGAATTGGATTCTGGAATGTCAGAACCATGAATGAGGCAGGAAAAGCTGAGACAGATCACAGCAGAGGTGAGAAACTATAGATTACATATTCTGGGAATAAGTGAGAGCAGATGGACCAGAATGGGGAAAGTAAAAACAGCTACAGGAGAAACAGTACTTTACTCTGGTAGAGAGGATGGTCAGCATAATGAAGGCTTAGACATTATCCTAAAGAAAGGAATAGAAAGTTCCATACTGGAGTGGAAATCCAGCATCAACAGACTAATAAGAACAAGACTGAGAGGGAGATTCACCAACACCACAATAATACAATTTTATGCACAAACAAACGACAGCGATGAAGAGGTCAAGGACAAATTCTATCAATGGCTACAAAATTAAATGGAAACTGTACCTAGGTACGATCTTATTATAGTAATGGGAGACCTCAATGTGAAAGTTGGAACACACAATACTTATAATGAAAAAGTAATGGGGAAATGCGGCAGTGGAACAGTAAATGAGAATGGGGACAAACTAATAAGCTTCTGCAGCATCAACAACTTGGTCATTGGAGGAACACTTTTACCACGGAAAGAAGCACATAAGTTAAAGTGAGAATCACCAAACAGATGGGACAGAAACCAGATAGACCACATTATAATCAATGGTAGATGGAGGCATGCATTACACGATGTGAAGGTAAGAAGAGGTGCAGATGTGGGAAACAGACAACACCATCTTTGAAAACATGGATTAGTATGATGAACTAGAATGGGGAGCTATTTATAAATCGCTATGCTTCAAATCAACTGGGAAAGCATATTTCCATATAAAAGAATACATAAGGCAACATGGATATCACCAGACCATAAATAAGAAGTATAGATCATGATTACTTGATGTAAAGGTATCTATATGAGCAGGTGTAGTATCAGATCCCCATCTTCTATTAGCAAAAACAAAAATAAAACTCAAGAAAGTTGTGTAAAAGTGGAATATCTAAGAAATCAAGAAATGAGACAAAATTTCAATCACCGTTTCCAACACATACCAATTACTGCAACAACTGGATGATGAAGCAGATACGGAAGATCATTGGCAACAAGTAAAAAATAAATGGAATGAGACATGGAAAGGTACTAGGAAAAAGAGAACATCAGCACAAATCATAAATAACAACAGAAACCTCAAAGAAGATGGAAGACAGGAAAATCAAGAAAGCAGATAAAACCAGAAGCTCCAAAGCCAAGGCTCATAAAGTGTACCTAGAAGAAAATAAAGAAAGTAAGAAGAAACATTAAAAGAGATAAAAGGAAGTATATTGAAAAGTTTGCAAGGGAAGCAGAGGAAGCTGCAGCCAATAGAAATATGAGGAATGTGTACAACAACCCAAAGAAGCTAAGATGGAAATATAAGCAAGCAAATAGCCTCATCAAAGGTAAGAATGGAAAATTGCTTAGTAATATACAAGAACAGATGTAGAGATTGACAGAACATTTTGATGAACTTCACAATAGACCAGCTCCAACAAATGCCCCAGACATCCAGCCAGCAAAAGAGCAGCTACAAATCAACTGTGAATGACCAAGTAGAGAAGAACAAATGAACGGAACAAACTTTATTTTCAAAGGGTTAAGAATTGGGCACGCAGGCCTATCTAACATTCTGCGCTTCCTCTCTCTCTCATCTTGCAATCTGTATCCTTCCATTCGCACATGCACTGTGATCATTATTTAGGCATGCAACATTATCAAGAAGAAAAAATGTGTTATATCCAATACTAATCAAATTTAAGTATGTTTGAAAAAAAAGGCATAAAGTAATTAAATAAAAGGGGGAAAAAGACAAACAAACAAAATCCAAAACCATCCATACAGTAAATTAGACAATGGCCTAGGGCTTTTAGCAGATTGCATTGTGATCTCCATGGCCTTAAGTGCACGCTGCATCATCATCAGTCCACCAAAACCTCTGAGGTTTGCCCGACCAACACAGAGCACTTTGTGTCAGGAGCGTCTTGCAGCAGAGGGGAAATTACCAACGCCGCCTCCAAGAGAAGAAATACTAGCAGAATGGAAGGAAGGTTATCTAGTCAAGTTACCTAAGATGGGAAATTTACAAGAATGCACACAATATAGAGGAATAATATTACTATCAGTGCCAGGAAACATAATTACTTAGTCATCCCTCTTTTACAATGAGGTGTAGAGGTTTGGAGGAGTGAGCACCATAGTATCCTATCAGCTGTCTTGCTTATGGCCTGGTTCCAATCTAGTCCTTGGTCCTTCAGAGATTGTCTAAGACATTGCCAAACCATTGTAGTTGGGACTGTTCTACATCTGCAGTGGCTGGGCTTTGAAGCCTTGTGGTATCGTCTGGTTCCAGACCATATCTCATCTTGTTACTTCAACCACCTTCCTCAGATACCTCTTTTCTGAGGTTTGGAGCTGGTTTTTATTTGTTGTAGTCATTGCCCATGATTTACATCCATACATGAAAACTGGAATGTAGGTGGAGCGGTAAACAGCCATCTTTGTCTTCTTGCTAACTTCTCTTCTGCTGAGGAATCCTTGATTAATTGTCTGTAAAAGTCTCCCAGCTGCTGCTCTTCGGGTAGCTAACACTTCTTTGATGCCTCCCTTCCAGTCTATATCAGCTCTGAGGTATTTAATCTGGTTGACCTGCTTCAGGACCTTTTCTCCCAGCTTCTTTCCTCTCATGATATCACCATGGTTTTTGTTTTTGGGCTGCCGATGACCATCTCTCTCTTCTCTAGCTCTTCCTTCCAGACTTGGAGGTTGGATTGAAGATGTGCATATGATTTATCAATCAAGGCAACATCATCAGCAAATACCAGCTTGGAAATACAGACATGTCTCATTTTCCAGTATCCCACTGAATACGTTTTGGTCAGGAAAAATATTAAACAGTATCATCCTTGAGAGGTTAAAAGTCCATAGACAAACAAATGAGAGATGATCAATTAGGTTTTCGGCAGAACAGATCTCGTACAAACCTGATAGCCACATTGGGAATAATAGTTGAACAATGTCTGGAATGGAATTCACTGCTGTACATTGGATTTGTGCACTATGAAAAGGCATTTGATAGTGTAGACAGAGAAAGAGTTTGGAAATTGAAGGAGCATTATGGAGTTCCCATGAAGATCATTTACTTAATAAAGAAGACTTATGAAAATATAACATGCAGAGTTCTTCATGAAGGAAAACTTACAGAACCATTTGCAATTAGAACATGGAGTGCAACAGTAATGCCTCTACCCTCCATTTATTTTCTTACTAGCAATAGAGTGGATTATCAAAACATTGACAGCACACAACAGAAATGCAATCCAGTGTAATCTGACTAAACAGCTTGACGATCTAGATTGTGCACATGGCTTGGCTCTTCTGTTCCATATCCATAATCAGATGCAAGGCAAAATGAAAATACTTGATGTGAGGTCACAACAAGTGGGTCTGAAAATACACAGGGAAAAGACGTAGATAATGAGAATAAATTCAAGAAATGATATCAAGGCAGAACATGAAGAAACACCACTAAAAGATAGTATTACTAGTAGAGTTGTACACATATCTTGGTAACAATGTAAACAAAGTTGGAGGGACAGACAATGATATCAAGGCAGAACATGAAGAAACACCACTAAAAGATAGTATTACTAGTAGAGTTGTACACATATCTTGGTAACAATGTAAACAAAGTTGGAGGGACAGACAATGATATCAAGGCAGAACATGAAGAAACACCACTAAAAGATAGTATTACTAGTAGAGTTGTACACATATCTTGGTAACAATGTAAAAAATGTTGGAGGGACAGACAATGATATAAAAATAAAAAATAAGAGGAGCTTTCTTTGCATTGGGAAACATATGGATGGCAAAAGAAATCAAGTCTGACATGAAAATAAGAATCATCAACTCAAATGTCAAATCAGCGCTTTTGTGTGGCTCTGAAAGATGGAGAACAACAAAAACAACAACAAAAAGTTACAGACTTTCATAGATGGGTTCTTGCATAGAATAGAAGGACTGAAATGGTATGACAAAGTCACAAATGTGGAACTGATGACAAGAACCAGACAAGTGCCAGTGGAACAAGAGATGAGAAAAAGATGCTGGCGATGAATAGGACACACATTGAGGAAACCTGTTGATAGCATTACAAGGGGGTCCTTGTTCTGAAATCCCTGGGGAAAGAAAGGCAGAGGTAGACTAAAAAACATGTGGAGAAGAGAACTGGAGATAAATGAAACTGATGAAGAAAACATGGAAAGAACTTGAGCTGTTGTCATGTGACAGGAAGACTTGGCATGTGTTTGTTGAAGGTATGTGCTCTTTGGAGAGCTAAAGGGTATATTGATTATTGACCACCAATCACAAACACTTTAATTTGTACCATTTAGCAGCCTCAGAACACATACAAATTCTTCAAATTGGCATTGGCTGCAACAGGGTGACAAGATCAGAAACCCTTGTTTATCAACAACAACAAAATCTTGTTAAGAAGAACAAGTCTAAACTTTCAAAGACTCTTCTTGTAAGTGTGTTGTTATTCCAGTAAGAATTTTACTGAGTTTATACAACTATTGATATTATTAATTTTTTTTTCAAACATACTTGTACTTTATAATAGGCATAACTGCTTGTCACAATGCATTAAAGAATCAGTCAGAATGTATGTAATAATCAAAATATATCATGTACTGAAATCAAAATCCAGGTTCTGATGAATGTAAGCAGGAGTATGATGAAGGCCTCCAGAATCATGATGCTAAAACTGAGGTGGGATGTTGTATGTACTGTTATTTAGACAAAGTATACCGTACCAGCCAGTTAATTAGCAATGTATGTTGTATGTACCATTGGTTGCATAAACTATCAGCCAGTTTCTTTTGTGCATGAAGGTATTGAGGAGTAGCTGTCCGTCAAGCTCCACTCCTAAGTATGCTGCATTTTACTCTCTGGACAGTAGTTGTCCATCGAGTTTCAGTTGGTACACTTTCTTGCTTTCCTTTATGCTTCTGATGAAAATTGTGAACACCATTTTCTGGGTGTTTATTTTTAGTTTCCAGAGCCTGGGGCTAGGGCTCTGTTTAGTTTTGCTTGCACCAGTTTTTTTGTATTTTTCTACTGTCCAAATGAGCATGTCATCTGCATACAGTGTTTTTGATACCTTCAAGAAGGGAGGAAGGTCATTTATGAAGAAAAGAAAGAGGCTGAAACTTAGTGCTGACCCTTGCGGCAATCCCTTCTCTAGTGTTTTCTGGGATGATTTAGTGCCGTTTACTGTTGTTTGTATTGTTCTGTTTCTTAGGAAAGCTTTAATCCAGAGATACATCTTTCGATGTTTGCCCATTTTTGTCATTTTGGCGAAGAGCCCCTGTCCCCATACTGTGTCGTACACTTGCTGCAGATCAATGAATACAGCTGTTGTGTGCTTACTCTCTTGGAATACATCTAAGATTTTTTTGCACAAAATGAAAGAGTTGGTCGTCTGTTCTGCAACCTTTTCTGATGCCTGCCTGACAATCATTAATGACTTTATTACTTTCCAGCCACCAGTACTGCCTGTGATTAACCATTTTCTCTGCAAGTTTTCAATTGCTGAGGTCAGTGAGACTGATCTGTAGCTTCCATGTTCTTCAGCTGGCTTGTTTTTCTTTAGAATTGGTTTGATACAGTGCAGACCGCTTAAGGCGATCTCAGATGTGGCGAATTTCTGTTGTGAAGAACAATTTGTTTATCCCCGGCAATTTTTCTTCTTTGTCTTTGTAAAAAATGTCCGATTAAGCGGAATCCATTTATCATGAATTTTTGGATATGCCGAACGATTAAACGACTCCCGACTATATAATTTGATCTGCTTACAGCGAACGTTTTTCAAATACAGTACCTGGACATTTGTACAACTTTTCGGCTATGTTTGGAAATTGCGCGCTTCGTCAGTGTTAGAATTTGAGTTATTACTCCTCTAAAAATGGCTGGAAAGTTAAAATCCATATCTTTGAAAAGAAAGATTGAGCTATTACAAGAAGTGGAAAATAGTGGCAAAAAGAAAATGGAAATAGCAAAGGAATTCGACATTCCAAAATCAACGCTTTCAGGAATGGGGGGAAAAAATTGAAAGAAAGAATCACAATTGTTGTGTTATTTTTACCAAGTGGCTACATGCATTTGATCATTCTATGGAACGTCAACATCGCAAAGTTCTTTTGGTGCTTGACAACTATTCAGCCGACCTAAATGTTCAAAATCTAAAAGCAACTGAACTTTTATTTTTACCACCAAATGCGACATTCAAACTTCAGCCTTGTGACCAAGGTATTATTCAAAATCTGAAGGTTCATTATAGGTCAGCAATGTTGTCCAAACTTGTAGGTCACATTGATGCAGACTTGGTTGCTAAAGACTTCAAGATAACCCTTCTGGACGCTATTGTTATGTTGAAATCTGCATGGGGTAAAGTGTTGCCTGTGACTATTGCAAACTGTTTTCGAAAAGCAGGCTTTAAAGTTGGAGATGATACAGATGATGAAAACACGGTTGTATCAAATACTTGTAATGGCAGTACCTGTATTATAATTGAAACTTCTGTGGAACCTTTGCTTCATCGACTATATCAGGAACTGAACATTTCAGCAGAAGATTTTGTCAACATTGACAATGATATTGTTACTACATGTAGTGCTAGCCTTGCCAGTGCTGATATTCTAGGGATGTATATGCCAACAGTTTCATCTTCTGTCCTTTCTAGTCCTGACCTAGATGGAGATGATGATGATGACTGTGGGTTGCCAGTGCAAACTGTTTCACAAATGGAAGTTTCAAATTGCATGGATAAAATTAACATGTATATAATGCAAGCTGGATGCCAAGATGATTTAATTTCTCATTTCTTTGGATTTAAAGAGGCCATGGAAAGACATTTTATTAACTCAGGTACCAAGGTACAGAGGAAAATTACAGACTTTTTCATTTAAGAGTGCTTTATCATTTAAGAGTGTACAAATTCTAGATATTTGTGCCAACTTTGTACATTAACACTTTTGGTGATTTACATATTTTCTGTGTTATACATCTGTCGTATTCAACATTAATTCATTATTGTATTGTACGTTGTAAATGCATTACCATATGCTTGAACTCTTATCTTGATAAGAGGAATTTCTGATAAGAAGAACTATTTCTTGGGTCCCTGGTGAGTTCTCCTTATCAGGTCTGCACTGTATTTGCAGTCAGTCAAGCTTTAGGGAGTGTGCTTTCTTTCTATGTTCTGTTAATGAAGTTTAAGTTTAAGAGTACTAGCTTAGCAACTTGGCCTAGGTTTAGTATCATTTCATTGGTAATTTTGACTGGTCCTGGATTTTTCTTGGTCTTTTATTTTTGTAGTGCGCTATTCATTTCGTGGATGGTGTACTCAGTTTCAAATAGTGCAATGCTTGTTTTAGCAGCTGTCTGTTCTGTTATTGTTATGTTCTTAATTATTTTGTCTAGCTGTTTTCTGGGATTTGTTTTGCTGACATTTGCATTGTATTTGTAAAACGTTTCTGCCTTTTTATTGTTGTTTGTTAAGATGTTTCCTCCAGTTCTTAGTGGTTTTTGGTTGCTCTTCTTTCCTTTTCTATCAAGACAGTGCAGGAGCTTCCATGCTTTGTGCCCTTCATTCTTTAAGTCCAGGCTTTCACATGTTTTTGTTCATGCTTCTTTCAAGAGATACGAAAGCCAGTATACTGTTGATTGGGCCAAATGGGTCTAGCGGGAAGTACAGTATACTGGCTGTTGGGACTTAAAGAGTTAATGTGATATCTTACCTGTGCTGTGAATTTGTTATAAAGTATTTGTTGGCTCTGGTGGGTTCTTTTTCCACCTTTCTTCTGGCTCATCTGCACTCTTTAACAATCTTTTCTAGATCTGGAGTCCAGAAATGGCTGAAACGTTTGTGGCTGCCTTTTGGTATTGTTATGTTTGCTATTACAAGAATAGTCTTTGTGATATTGTTGTATGTATTCTCTACTGTATCTAATATGTCAATGCTGAATCTGCTACCTGAAAGTGTTGCATATGTTGTCCTGTTAGCCCTTTTGTAATTCCAGTAGGTCTTTCTCTTTTGTCTGGATTTATTCTGTCTGTCTATACTGTACTGTTCAAAAAAAGAAACGCATAGCTACTGAAGGCACACACATAGCCATACTTTTGACATTCAATAACTTTTTTAATTTAATGAGTTAATTGTTCAAATTGCACACAAGAATACCTTAGGGTTCAACCAATCAATTGACAGTTTTGCATCTGGGTCAAAAGAGTTTTTTGGCGTACGGGCTTTCCCGTTAGTATGGTGTGTGGCCTCCTCTTGCATTTATCAGCAACTGGAATCTCCTGGGCATGGATGCAATCAGACGTCTGATGTGGGCCTGTGGGATGGCTGCCCACTCTTCCTGGAGTGCCTGGAACAGTTCGCAACAATTGGCTGGAGCAACGTCTTGGCGACAAACACGTCTATGCAGCTCATCCCACAGGTGCTCAATCAGACTCATGTCTGGAGACAGGGATGACCAGGAAAGGGTGAGAATGTTGTTGGCAGTCAGGAACTGCATGGTCAACCATGCACAATGGGGTCTGGTGTTGTCCTGTTGAAACACAGACCTTTGGGCAGCCAAAAGTGGAAGGACATGGGGTCGAAGAATTTCATTGACATATCATTGCGCATTCAAGCCTCCTGCAATGTGCACCAATTGACTCCTTCCATTGTAACTGATCATTCCCCACACCATTGCACCTCCACCACCGTGCGGTGGAGCTTCATCAACGCAATTTTGGGCAAAACGTTCATTTTGCCTATGGTAGACACTACGCCGTCTATCATGACTCTGCAACAAAAAGAAAGATTCGTCACTAAACCAGACACGTCTCCATTGATTGTCAGCTGCCCAGGGATGATGCTGGTTGGCCCAAAGAAGTCGATTTTGGCAATGGCGGCCTGTAAGGACAGGTCCTCGGTGAGGTCGTTGTGCCCAAAGTCCAGCATCATGCAGTCTATTCCGGACAGTTTGATCAGACACATGACGTCCTGCAGGCAATGACTGGGCAGTTGAGGAAGCTGTTGTAAACCTGTCTCTGAGGTGATGAAGCCGAATGAAGTGATCCTCCACTGCTGTTGTCACGCTGGGTCGTCCACTGCAATGCCGATCTTCAACTGAGCCAGTGGCTTGGAACCAGTGCCAAAGTCGACTGATGGTACTCTGATGCACATTTAGATGCCTGGCAACCTGACTTTGACTTTCGCCTGCATGCAGTCGGCCAATAGCAATGTTCCTTAAATTTATCGATAGAGACACCATAAATGTCTGCTTGAAAATGAACTGAATTTCTTTTGTGTAGCGTTATCCTTTTATGGGGTTTCAGTTGCGTAATCAGTGAATAGTGTTCACCCCAAATTTTGTTGCTTTCACGTGCGCGCAACATGAGCTGTGGTAAAAAATTGTGTCATAAACACTATTGACCACTGCGTTGTAACGATTACAAAAACAAATGCAATTCAGGTCAACACGTGCATTTGACACTGTAAAGAACATTTGAGGCTGGTTTTTATATACCCTAGCACCAAATTTTACTTACAAACTCATAAAAATGCGCCCTTGGATAGCTATGCGTTTTTTTTTTTTAACAGTATAATTAGTATTGTTAGTATTGGCATGTGGTCACTTCCACTATCTTCCAGGACTGTGTAAGTGCAAATGTCTGCAGTGTCAGCTGATACCATGGTAAGATCAGGTCTGCTGGTCTTGCCTGAAGCTCTGTGCAAAAAAGTGGGTTCTGATCTTAGGTTCTGTTGTGTAATCAGGTTGGACGTGTTGCAGATTTCTTGTACTTCCCTGCTTCTTTTATTGTATGTTTTATATCCCCATGATGGTGAATGGGCATTGAAGTCTCCAACTATTATAGTTCTCTGATATGTGGTGTACTGGATATTGATGTTTCTTGCAGATGCTGGGGGGCAGTAAACATTGTGGATGGTGTATTTGTTTCCTCTGAACCAGCAGTGAACTTAACTTCATGTCTATGTCACTACTGCTGGGGATGTTTTGTGCATCTGCTTGAATGTCATTTCTTATGAGTGTCATAAGTCCTTGACATTTCTTGAATGTGCAGAAATACTGGGTGTATCCAAGGATGTTAATGGTTTTTCTGGGTGGAATGATTTCCTGGAGTACTACAATATAGATCTTATTGTCAATTAATGTTTTGAGCAGTTGTTCTTTCTTCTTTTGTATGCCTGCAATGTTGATTTGTAATATGTTTATGTTCCCAGTAGTAGACCTTTCACAAGCAGCCTGGGGTGTCATTGCTCTGTGGGGACCTTGTTTACCAAGGCGACGTCCGAGCTCGTATGGGGAAAATATGGTTGTATTTGGCATTATCTTCAAAATAGACATAGGTCTTTCCTGTAGCTTTTCTGCCATTCTGTAACATATTGAGTTGGGAATCCTGAGCTCCAGTCTCTGTCCCAGGCATTTTATCCTGGCCTGGCATGCATTCAGACGGCCCCACATTTGGTTTTAAGATAGCAGTTGGGGGTAGGTGGGGTGGCATACTGTGCATTCCCCATCTTCCAAGGGGACTTGTAACCGTCCCACCCAGTGTTACAGTATTCCTTGTGGGCCTGGGCATGGTACTAATTTGTAATATGTAGCCGGGGTGTATACAAGTATACAGGTTATGATGACTCTGTTATTTGAGTAACGTGAGATTTGATTTGTACTGGCTTCAAGCTCGCCAGAGTTGTTAATTATCTCACCCTATCTATGGATTATAGGTATTGATCCAATATCCTTCTACTACTGGTGTAATATGAGAGCTTTACTTTCTATTATTTAGATTTCAACAAGACCATGCATCCTTACAGTTCAATCATGCCCAAAGTCCTCAACATCCTATAAGTTTCCATAATTATTTATTTGGTTTCAACAAAAATGGTTCAAGTGGTTTAAATATCCAAAACTCAACATGAAGTTACATGTATGTACAAGTATCGAAGTTTGTCATTTCTTGGCATGATATGCTTACTTACTTACTTAGTCGTTCCCCTTCTACCGTGAGGTGTAGAGGTTTGGAAGAGAGAGCGCCAGACCATTCTATCAGCTGTCTTCTTCCTGGCCTGGTTCCATTCTAGTCCTCGGTCCTTCAAAGATTGTCTAATGTTGTCCTCCCAGCGGACTCTGGGTCGTCCTGGAGGTCTGGATCCCTGGCTCTTTGTTTCCCATGCTTGTCGTGGTAGCCGATCTTCTCCCATTCTGCAGACATGGCCAAACCATCTTAGTTGGGACTGTTCTATTTGGGTCTGCAGCGGATGGGATTTTAGGCCTTGACGGATTGTCTGGTTGCGGACCATGTCTCTTCTTGTTACTTCAACCACTTTCCTCAGATACCTCATTTCTGAGGTTTGGATCTGGCTTTTGTGGGTTGTAGTCATTGCCCACGACTCGCATCCATGGCATGATATGCACACTTTTCAAATTCAAGGGAATCAGAGATAAACGTCTCAGTGGGTCATTATTTTCCATTTTCTCAATTTTTCTTCCAATATTCAGGATTATCCAAAACTTTATGTTTATTTTCCTCCCATTGGTTTTGGTTCTATCCATTGGCTTATTTCTTTGATTTCATTTCAACTGTCCCTTCAAATTAGGGTCAAAAACCATGTTCCATAATACATAGCGAAGCGAGCTGGAACATGTAAAAATATGGCATAGCGAGGCTTAGTACTTACATGTGTCCATTAAAATTAGAAACACATTACTATGAATATTCTTCTTCTTCTTCCTCGTTCGCCTTCAGACTTCCACATTTATGACTCTAATAAAGGCAGCAGTCAACTCAAGGTTCCCGACATCTCCAAACAGTTTTTCGTTGACAGAAGTAGGTTGTTGCCATATGCTACCCCGTTCATTACTGTAGGTTGGGCAGTACTGCAGCAGGTGTTCGACTGTCATCGGGCTGGTACCGCAGGTGCAGAGATCTGTTGCACCAATTTTGTATTTGTGGTACAGATGGTATCTCAATCTGTTGTGCCCAGTGCGCAGTCGAAAAATGATGACCTGTTCTTTTCTGGATAGTTGATGATATGCGTCATTTTTCAAATGTCCCGGGTGCTCTCTTTCCCATTTGGACTTGAATGTAGCCTTTATAGTGGTCTTTGCCGTTGCGTAAGTTGTCTCTATATCATTTTGCTGTAAGGCACCTCCTTCTTTAGCAAGTCTATCTGCCTCTTCATTTCCTGGTATGTTGCAATGGGCTGGTATCCACTGGATAGTGCACTTCTTGAAGCATTCGGCCAGTCTTTCAAGGGAGATTATCAGATCTTTCAATCCTTTAGTTTGGTGGCTCTTCAGCGCTGATATTATTGAGAGGGCATCTGAAAAGATTACTATCTGTTTTTCTGCCTGTGCTTTGCATTCAATAAGAGTTTCAGCTGCCTGTTTCAGGGCTTCTGCTTCAGCACAGAAGTTGTTGCAGTATTTTCCAGTGGCAATTGCCATAGAGTGAATTCTATTCTTTAATTTTATGAGGATGCCGGCACCCCCATTTTCAACTGCATTCAACTATGAATATCATCGTACACAGTTGAATCACTGTATATTAAAAATCTTGTTGAAACTTCAACTAACGGAGACAGCTTGTAGTAACGTCTTACTGCATCGCTCTTCTTTTCAGGACTCTCGACTAAAAAATTTCTGCCGGCAAGCTTAGGTTAGCTAGGGTAAAATCACTTTTCTCATTGGACGACAACGCCACATAATGTCCCTGCATTTCCAATATCACTATGACAACTGACGGTAGATCAGTGTGAATCTTTACTAACGCTGGCCTTAGAGAAATGTACTGTTTCATTTCCCTCCCCGGAGCTGCGCTAGCGTAGTGGTTACCACACCGCTCTGGCGACCGGGTGATCCAGGATCAAACCTGGGTGACGGCATTTGAAGATTTTTTGTCGACCGGGATTTGGACTGGATTAACTCGAGACCTGGCGAGAACATTTGAAGGAGTGTCGTCGACCAGGGATTGGCGGCTCCTGAGCCGACCCAGCTGTAATGGGTACCTCTGAAATCAGAGAGTATTTGCCTGAATGGCAAGGGACACCTGTCTCTGTACAAGAAAAAGGGATACTCACGTAAAATCAATGTCAGGTTAGACATAAAATAATAACCTGAGATTTCGCCTCGAGTATTAGCGGGCGTACGAAAAAAAAAAAAAAAAAATTTCCCTCCCCTAATGCCTTGGGTTAATTTTTATTTTAGTTAAACATTTATAGTCTGTTTCAACAAAATGGTGGTATCCTTTTGTTATAACTGGGCTCTAGCATGAATGAATGCTGGTGGTGGTAGGTCATATGGCCACAGGCTCTCCAAAAATGCAGAGCTTACACGAGGCTGTCACCCATGTGTTACTGGGGCCTGAAAGGGGAGCAAGGAATAGTAACAATACCATGCATCTCATAAAAAGTGACATCTCATAAAAAAACATGTGACTAAGGAGGGTTGGGGGTTGCATAGGTGGGGTTGGTTACACACTCTATGTCCCTGCACAGGTAGCAGCGGAAATTACAGGATTACAAGGGTCTCTGCAAACATGGTGGAAGGGCATAGAGAGGAGATTGATCACATGAACAAATTGTGTTGTCCTGAGGACAACGAGGAGGAAAGAGCCCACCACAGTGAAAGGGTGGCTATAAGGCTGTCTAAGGAAACACAGAAGGCACTTATAGAATGGGAAGCAAGGGGACCCCGAATTATAACAGCAAGGTTTAAATCAGCCAAAAAGAAAGTAAATATAAACATCATTCAGTGTTATGCACCAACAAATGATAAAGAAGAATCTGTGAAAGAAGACTTTTACACCAGACTACAAAGTGTCTTGGACAATAAGAAAAGAAAGGACATCACAATTTTGATGGGGGACCTAAATGCAAAAATAGGAACAGACAACACCGGCTTTGAAGAAATCATGGGAAAGCAGGGATTAGGTATGATGAACGAGAATGGGGAACTATTAGCAAACTTCTGTGCTTCAAATCAACTAGCTATAGGAGGAAGCATATTTCCGCATAAAAGAATACATAAAGCAACATGGATATCACCAGACCACAGAACTGATAATCAGATTGATCACATATGCATGTAAGAAGTGTAGGTCATCATTGCATGATGTGAAAGTATATAGAGGAGCAGATGTTGTATCAGACCACCATCTTCTGTTGGCTAAAACAAAATTAAAACTCAAGAAATTTACAGCATATAGCTATAGACAACTATATAATGTGGGATATCTAAGAAATCAGGAAATAAGATAAACATTTTCAATCACAGTATCCAACAAATACAAAGTACTCCAACAGCTGAATGAATGAACGAACGAACTTTATTTTCGAAGGGTAAAGAATTGGGCGCGCAGGCCCGTCTAACATTCTGCCCTTCCACTCTCATTAATCTTGCATACTATATATCCTTTCATTCCCACATGATGCTTTAAGCATTAATTTAAAGGCATGCAACATTATAAAGTTACCATAACAGCATTCATTTACAGTATGCAATCATAATAATAAAAAAATGAGTCGGTTTTTTTTTTTTTTTTTTTGAAACAAACAAGCTAGTAATTGGGGGAAAAAAGTTATTTTTTTTGTGTTTGTTTTTGTTTAATTCTAAAAATATTTTCCAACCCAAGTGTTTTTAAATTTTAAATCAGAAAATATTTTCTAGCCCAGGTTTTTCTTTGTAACCAATTTTTTTTATTTTTAATTCCGGAAATCTCGGCGTTCGTTTTTAAACTGAGGTCTCTCCCAGCAACAAATCAAATCCTTTTATACCCAAGAATTCGGCAAACACTTTGAATTTATTTTTTAATAAAGTGGCAATCTGTTATCACTGGTCTAGGCTACCAACTCGTAAATAATAATTTTGTAATTTTTTGGTGGTACGTTTTTTCTTCCTAGATTTGATATTCTGTTCATAATTTAGTTTATTTATTTATTTATTTATTTTTTTGCTGTTAGCCATTTGCTTTGTTCGTTGTATTTTTTAATCATTCTCATCGTCTACAAAGATTATTAGTTGAAATATTTCATCCACTGAATGATGGCTGAGCCTAATTCAAAGAAACAAAAGCTTGCAGGTCATGGTAAGTTTCAGGTCGAATGGGTTAAACTCTTCCCTGGCATTGTAGATGCATCCAAGTTAGGATCAACCCATGCTTTTTGTAGATTATGCAGCAAAGATATTAAAGTAGTAGCTTCAGGATTATATGATCTGAAAGTACATTTTAAATCGAAATTGCATGAACAAATGTTTGCAATGAAGAAGGAAGCATCTATTAAGACCTTTTTTGCTCAGCCAAAGCAGGAAGTGGGTGGCATAAGGGCTGAAGTTTTATTTGCGAATTTCATTGCCCAGCATAACTTAACTGCATCTGTTGCTGATCACTTTTGTGACTTGGCGCCTGTAATATTTCCTGACAGTGATATTGCCAGAAAGTTCCAGTCGAAGAGGACCAAGACAACACTTATCATTAAAAACTGCCTGGCTCCATCTGCAACAGAACCAGTGATAAAGCTGTGCAGGGAAACACCCTTCTCATTAATGGTTGATGAATCAAATGACAAGAAAACAGAGAAGCGGTTAGCTATTATGGTGAGAGTTTTTGAAGAAGGATTGGGACCAAGAACGAGGTTGTTGGACATGCCTGTATGCAGTGGTGGAATCAGTGAGGCAGTATTCAGTGATGTTGATAATCTGTTCACAAAATTTCATATTCCATGGAAAAATTGCATCGGATTTGCTAGTGACAACTGCAATGTCATGGTGGGGAAATCAAACTCAGTACTTACTAGGATCAAGCAGAGGAACCCTTATGTTTTTAGTATCGGGTGCATTTGCCACCTTGCAAATTTATGTGCACAAGATGGAATCAAACAGATGACTGTGCCAGTAGAAGACCTTTTGTTAGACATGTACTATCATTTTGAGCACAGCTCAAAAGAGGAAAGGCTTATAAGGAGTTCCAACTATTCACAGAAGCAGATGACCTGAATATTCTTAAACATTGTCAGACTCGCTGGCTGTCATTGCAGAAGGTAGTGGATAGAATTATTAACCAGTATACAGCTCTTTCATCTTATTTTGAAAGCCACAATGATGTTGAAAAGCCTGGCAGAGTCCAAAACATCCATAAACTTTTAAAAGCACCACTAACCCAACTGACCCTTCGTTTTTTCTGAGTTTCATTCTGCCACTGTTAAATGAGTTTAACTCTCTTCAGACCTGATATTTTGTATCATTTTCTCTTACTCTGACATATCTGACTTCTAATGTTCCTTGATGCATTGTAATTTGAATTCTACCCAAGAGTGTTATACATCAAATTGTTTGTAATTGAACAGACTACCATATTTTGATGTAAAATTAATATTTTAAAAATTTATATTGATGTGAGTTTTAAAAAATTGAAGGAAAGTCAACAGGAACAATACACAAAAATTATAAACATGATATTTCACAAAGAAGAAAAATATAAAGTATTATCAGAACAATTAATAACAGTCATATTTTATTGTAGTCTGACCATTTCTGCATTATATGTTACATTTCCAAAACAATTCAACATTAAATAATAAAATTATGCAAATTTTTGAAATGTTACATAACTATGCTTTTCAAAAAAAATTTTTTTTTTTTTAAATCTTCCACTGAATACATTAAAGTTATTTTAGGTAGCTGCAACATCTTAGATAAAATAATGAAATATGACTTCAGTAGACATATTTCTAGTGTAACACTGTATGATCACTAACACATAAGTAAAATCAGTTATGAGGGTGACATAATAAAGACTCAACACATCTTTATATATTTCCTACTAAGGCTTGTGGTATTCTGACAGACAATTCCTACCTGCATGAAAACATTTTAAAAAATATCACAAACTTTACATTTAACTTTTTATTTTTCTTTCAATCTTTACAATCTGATATCAAAGCTTACAACTTCTTTTTGTCTCTGTAAACTTGGGGTCCATGGTGTGCCGAGAAGAAACTGGTGGCTTTGAAGCAAGTAGTGCATCATACAAACTTATGTTCCCCAATTCCGGATTAGTTCTTCTGTAAAATCTAGCTGACCATATCTAGCTGGTCTTCCACATCTGGGTGTTTTTTCTGCTAGTCTTGAATTAAAATGTAAGCATCTACCATAGCAATATCCAGAAAATGAAAAAAAGAGTTATCCAATATTTATTGGTCTTTCTCAAAACATTGTACTTGTTAATTGGCTGGTCACTCTTGTCCACTACTTTCATAACTAACTACAGTATAAGCTAAACCAAATGGTCCATGTGCAGTGATCCTACCTAAACAAACATCAAAGTATATCCACTAACAGCATCAGCAAGAACCCATAGTTTCATCCCCCATTTTGTTGGCTCGTCTCTAATATACTGTCAAAAAAAAAACACCCTTTTCTTATATTCTTTCATAAAATTACAGTTTGAAGAAGTCAATGGGTCTCAAAAACTGCTTTGTATTTTCTCTGGTGCTTACCTCTGACAGTTGCAGACTGGAACCCTCTCAGGCGAAAAAGGTGGAGGGTTGGAAGGTGGGTCTTCATCAAGTCCATCATAACCAAAACATCTGCAAGAAGAAAAATTTTAAATTAATTTTTACAGATCAACAATAGAATTCAAAGTTACAGTTTAGTGTACACAGGAAAATTGACACATATTACATTTTCCGTACAAAGGAATACTGTCAATCATAAAGTCATATAATGTAAATAATAATTTTTTAAAAGCAGAGACACAGGGCACATGAGGTCAGAAAAATCAGCTGACTCAGAAGTTACGTCAGATCCACTTTATATTTATTTCCTGGTGCCATGAGTTCTTTGTTAACTGTTTGAATGGTTTTTTTTTTCAAAAACAAACAGAAAGCAGCTATACTGACTACAATAGCCCACTAAAACGACTGTTTTACTACTTTTCAAAATCAGCTGTCATTTCGTTAACGAAGTAACATTACCTTTACATGTACGGCTGGTGATCTGAGTTGTTCTGAGCTGTATTTTCGCCATCCAACTCATCAGATGTTTTCAAGTCCTCTGAATAATCATCAAAACAGGAATCAACATCACTAGATGCATTGTAGTCATTTTTAGACTGCATTTTGTTTACGACTTGTTAAGTCGAGTTGATCGGAAAAAATCCAAAATGACGGACAAATTCGGTGTTTACGTTTTTCTGCGTGTAATTCCAAAGTCAAAATAAGTGAAAGCTGTATATTTTTTAGCACAAATATAATCTTTAACATGTATTCTTCATATAAAACGTAGATTTGAAGTCAAAATAAAAAAATAAATGTGCTTTTTTTTACCTCAAAAGTCATCGTTCCGTTTGGAACGATTTTTTATATATCCGGTCTGAAGAGTGTTAATAAACTCTTTTAAACAGATGAGTCGCAGATTGGTGGCATGATGGAGGAGATGGACAGATTGCTTAGAAAATTTTTAGTTAAATTTGTGGAGATGAAGTATGTTAAACAGGTTGTTGACTTGAGGCATATCAAATTTAGTGATCGTGGGGTGCAGCATGATGACAGCATACTGGCAATTGGCCTCTCAAACAGAGCAATTATTGAAGAAATGGAGCTTGATAGTCTAGTAAAGAGTTCATTTTTTGAGGATGTCAGAAATTTTTACACATCAGTGGTTAAAAAAATTACTGATAAATTTCCCTTTGACAACCAGGTTCTAAAGGATTTAAAAGTGCTAGATCCAAGCACTAAAGATAATCTCAGGTATCCAAACATCTGCAGATTGGCAGATGCTTTTGCCCAAGATCTTGATCAGGAAGCACTGAAAGATGAGTTCGATGACTACTGTATGTTGTCTGATGTGTGTGTGTGCCTCTAATAACAGATAGTGGTCAGAAAAAGAGCTTCTGTAGCTATTGGCTGGAAGTTGTTGACCAGAAAACTAGTACTGGTGCCATCCGCTTCCCTAATTTGAAAGTCATCATTCAGCGACTGCTGATACTCCCTCACAGCAATGCTGACTGCGAAAGATCATTTTCAATGATGAAAAAAATCCACACAGACTGCAGGAGGTCCATGAATGCGGACACACTCACTTCTATTTTACAGTGTAAGATTAACATTGATACATGCTGTGCAGACTTTAAGCCCACAAATAAATTCTGCAAAGTGCTAAAAGTGCATGTGTTGATTATAATACAAAACACTGTACATCGAAAGAATAGTGTACATCATGATCACTACGTTTTTTTATATGTAAAGAACAGCATGAGACAATTAGCATGTTTTATATCACAATAATTCAAATGCTAATAGATTTGTATATGTCATTTCTCATTTTAAAACTGTATTGCGCATAATTTATTAATATATTTTTTGCGTAAGGATTTTTGGGTGTTTGTAAGGATTTTTTTGGTCCGGCATACAGATTTTTGTCTCAGGAGGTTGACAGGTATGCATTTATCATTTTAAAATGGTATTGTGTATAATTTATTAATATATTTTTTGCGTAAGAATTTTTGGGTGTTTGTAAGGACTTTTTGGGTCCGGCGTACAGATTTTTGTCACAGGAGGTTGACAGGTATGCATTACATTATATAATAATATTTTAAAGTGAATATAATAATGATATTACATGGATATAAAACAAATTATTCACACAAAAAAACAAGCGGAAGAGGAAAAGAAATGTTGACCTATGGATGAGATGTTGACAGGCAAATGCTGTTTCTATGGTTGATAATCAGTGTTGAGGAAGTGTTTGAAAAGTGCTTTGTTAAAAGAATATTGTGTAGGTAGGCTTTTTAGGTGGTGTGGAAGGCTGTTCCATAAGTAGGCACCAGAATAGGCTAGACTCTTTTTGAACAGGACGATCCTAGGTTTGGGCAGACATAACTGATGTAATCATTGTCCCTCCCTTCTACTGGTTTGAAACAATGATCTTAGGTATGACGGGGCATTGTTAGATAGAATGTGTGAGTCAGCTTGGCTTTGTTGTAGAGAAGACGTTTTTTAGCGACAGTAGATAGCAGGGCAACAATCCCATAGTGTAATAGTCTAGTGTCTGCGTCTAAGAAGTGTTTTTATTTTGGCAAGCTTGGTATGTCTTTTGAGCCAAGTGTTGGTTAAATTCTGTAGGAAGTTCCACGTTAAGTGCTTTCAATCGTGATTCCTAGAACTTTGTGTTCTGTTACATGTTCAATTTGTATTGATTCCGCGTGTACCTGTAGCGATCTTTCAGTTAGGTCTGTCTGGTGGTAATCAACATAGATTTCATTTTTGTGGTTTACTGTCGTGTCATGAAATATTCTAATCCACATATATAAATTATTAGGTAAATATGAAGCCTAACAAATAAATTAATAAAGAGAAGAGCATGTAAAATAACTGTCACAAAGAATGTACTCGAAATCCCCCTTGTTTTCTGCTTCGTCTGCAAATTGTAACGCTTTCACGTTGATAGTAAAAGCTTACTGTATTATACCCGCTTTCTTCAATGAAACGTGTGCTGTATTTCTTGGAAAAACATTAAGAGGCAGACTGCGTAATGACCTAAATTTTAAATTCCATTCATGTCTTTTTCTACATTACGTTACCAAAACGAACGAACAGATGGACAAAAGGATAGCGAGAAGGGAGAGGCAGAAAGCCGAACATTAAACACGCGTCGCGCGATACACAATTACTACTATCACGCGTGTTAGGCTACAAGCACTAACTTTTTTTCAGACGGACAGTGATAAAATACACTACCCTTTCCCAGAGTTAGGTTTATAAATCATAACAAACTCTTATTAGAAAAGACAACATTAGATGGGTTTACGTTTGAACACATAACAGTACCCAGACAGCACATCTTCGAAACAGGAGGTAGAAGAAATTGCATATTTTGAACGCAGCCACGTAGCTCCTTTAAATTAGTATTTTTGGGTTCCTTAGGGCTTGCTGACAAATAATATGTAAAACGTTACGCAAATAGTCCAGGAATTAATAAATTATACCCAAAATAAAATATTGGGGGTGCCTGACAGCATAAAATCATTTCTGCTCATAAGATTTTTTTTTAACGTGTTTGAAAAAAATTTACGTTACAGAAATAGCCTACCATGTAAACTTCAAATTGATTGGAGCGCAACAAATGAAAGCCTAACCACGATTGGTCGGGCTATAAATACTATCTTGGTTGTTAGGGGAGACGGGAAAAGATAACATTTTTTCAAACACTTGTCGAAACGTGGCTCATTGGCCAGTCTCGCTGATATACACACTTGGGAGCGTTAGTTCGAAACCACTTGTTTAAATACACTTGATAAAGCATCAGTGCGTTGAAGCCAGCTTATATTTGGCTCAATAAAAGCCTGGAAGATAAGCAGATGGAAATTTGTGCCAGTTTGTGCCAGAATTCATTGCTAATCAACGTATCTGTGTGTATTCATATGAATTGTGGTAAGCTTGAACCATTTAATATCTTTTAATGAAAATTGAATGTGAATTGTTGATTTATGCCTGTATATATATGTGTAGTTCAGTGGCAAACGTGAGGTAAAGCCTAAAATGCTCCAGCCTGAACAGAGGGTGTCGGAGAGAAGTAAAACGGCATGGAATGGCCAAACAGTACACTGACACCTGGATGATTGACTAGAAAGAAATAATGCTGGAAGTGCAGAGGCGTAGTAACCATTAAGAAGGGTAATACTGGAATAAAGTATTTCAAATGAAGCTGACTGTTGGCCTAACGCTCTGAACGCAATGTTTGTGCTGTATTGTGATCAGTGTAAAAGAGAATATAAATTAGTTATGAAGTAGAAGGTACATCCTTCTTGATTTCAGGGACAGTGGTCTTGATGGTACTGAGCAGCATCTGGTCAGAGATTTGCTGAATCCAGAGTCGGACAGCATACTCCTTGGTCTTTTTAGCTATCAGTGAGGTGTCTCCTGAGCCCAGAGGAGAATTCGAGCAGAGGAGTCCTTTCCTGCCGCCATCACTCAAGATAAGCAGAGTTGGCCAGCTGAGCTCAACATTATGTCCCCTCATCTTGAACTGACTTTTTAAAATTAACATTAAGAGGGGAATTTACTTGTCTTAAAATCAGGAACTGTGAACATCTCCAATACTGGTCCCTAAAGACAAACTATTGAAGTCATGATGACAAATACCAACAGAGCTTGAACAAAACAAAACCAGTATTACCTCATTTTACTACTACACAACTGACACACATAGAACATTTGTAATAATATATGTCACTACAATATTCATATTAAATACATTCTGTACATAACTTGTAATTTAAATTGATTGTGATTCCTGATTCCCTTGTAGTTGAATCAGGACACATATTCATTCATGCCAGTAATGAATACATATTGTTATTTGAAAGTTATCAGTGCCTCCTTTAAGATATTCTCATAGAGTGTTATATGTATGTGAGTGTCACAGTGTTGTCAAGAGTAGTGGATTACATTAAATTGTTTATCTGTCTGTTGTTGTGACTTACACTTCATCATACACATACCCTAGACACATAACGTAGCATCACACTATTCCAGAATAATTCTGACTGAGATATAGAGATATGTGGTAGCAAGTAAGGTTATCTATAATACACTACTCTTAATAGATATAGATACCTTCACAGCTGATCTCAGTCAGTACACTAAGTCCCCTATAAATATTTATAACATCCCACTTCACCACATATATTGGGGTCTCGCTCCCGGGATTTTGAATCTTTCCCTATTAAAAATATTGGGGGTAATTCACTTCAGGGAATATAAGAATTAAAAGGTATCCTGGGGTGGAATTAAATAAGGTTGAGCTCACGGTGCCTGTGTTGTCCATTAGATATATAGTTAGAAATTGAATTGTTGGGTAGACATTATAAAAAATTTACCTGATAGACAATGGCGGACCTGGCCAAATTTCGATCTGCTGCGGTTCAGACTGCAAAAGAGTTAGGATTAGATGGGCAAGTTATGGTTGCCTATGTCACAACGGAATGTGACAAATTTATTGAACGCGAAGAAAGAAGATTAGAAAAAGAAGCCGAAAGAAGGTTAGAGGCTGAAAGGGAAATTAAGAAGTTACAATTTGAAGCTGAGGCTGAGACTAAGAGGTTGCAGATTGAGGCTGACAAAGAGGCTAAGAAATTGGAAGCAGAAAGAGAAGACAAAAGATTAGCTGCAGAAAGGGAAGAGAAGAAATTGGCTGCAGAAAGGGAAGAGAAGAAATTAGCTGCAGAAAGGGAAGAGAAGAAATTAGCTGCAGAAAGGGAAGAGAGGAAATTAGCTGCAGAAAGGGAAGCAGAAGATAAAAGATTACAAAGGGAACATGAGTTACGACTAAGGGAGTTTGAGTTTCAAGGCCATGCTCCTGAAAATGGTGCCAGTCCCTTTGCCTCCGATGCTACGGTTACTCAAGGAGCCTCAATCTCAGCTATGAATTTTCATTTAGATCATTTTGTTGAGAAAGACGATGATATTGAGAGCTATATAAATAGGTATGAGCTATTAGCTACCACGTATGGGTTGGAGAGAGAAAGGTGGAGCTTAAAGTTATCTCAGGGACTTCGTGGGGCAGCTTATGAAGTTTTTGCAAAAATGAGCAGAGGTGATCAGGAAAATTATGACATGCTAAAGCAGGCTCTTTTGTTAAGGTATGAAAAGAATGCAGAGTTTTACAGGAAAAAATTTAGGAATGCTAAACTACTGTCAGGTGAAACCTATCACCAGTTCTCTGCACGAATCGAGACATACTTGGAGAAATGGACTTCTCTGGGGAAAACCCAAGATCTTAAGGAAATGGTCCTTATAGAGCAACTAAGAGAGTCCATGGCTCCAGACCTGAGAAAGTTTCTCATGGAACAAGGTGCAGAGAGGCTGGAAGAGTTGCTAAATGTTGCTGAAAGGTATCAAGCAGCTCAAGCAGAGGTAACAGGTAATAAAAAGAAACAGGTGGACAACTTTAGGGCACCACAGAACTTTAATAAATTTGATCCTAGGGATCAAAATAAAGGTAAGCACCAATTTGATAGGCCACGGTATGACAATAAAAATAAATTCCCACAATTCGATGAAAGGAAATATGATGAAAGAAAATCTTTCAACCAAGGAAAAAGGTGGTGTAAGAATTGTCAGATGGACAATCATGACACTGACCGTTGCAGAAGGAAACCTGTGTATATGGCAACCCTTCAGGTCAGGTCGACCTCAAGACAGGAGGAGGATATTATGTTGGATACCACTCCAGAAGAGATGAGGAAGGCACAGGCTGGGGATAAAACACTCAAGCCTTGTTTCAGAAAATTGTCAACTTGTCATACAACTCCAGGCAAGGGAGATTTTTACATGAAAAACAAGTTGATGTATAGGAAGACTGGAGCTAGATCCAATGGTCACGGACAGCTGGTTCTTCCAAAAAGATATAGGACAGAATTAATAAGGAGCCTACATGTGAACCAGATGGGGACCATGAGAAGATAGGTACCATCATTCAAAAGGTGGCTCACAATTATTATTGGCCCAAAGCAAGATGGGACATTGAAAATTTTGTAGAAAGGTGTAGCATAGCACATGAGGGAACACCCACAAGTGGGAACATGGATCAGGACCTGGACACGCCCCGGAGCAAAATTAGGCCTGATAATAAAAGAAAAATAGATTTGATAAAGTGGACCAAATGGAATGGGAAGCCCCTTTTCACGGACAAGCTTCACTTAACTGTTTTACAATGGCCACTATGCGGAGAGTGCAAAAAGATGTCTTACCCCAGGATAAGCCGACAATCCCTCAATCGGACTTAAACAAACTGGAGGAAGAAGATGTAGAGAGGAAATCTCTCATCAAGAATTTTAAGAGGGGAGACAGCCCCAAAAGAAAAATTGGTAGCGGTCGTTTTGTGAATGATAATTCTGGGAGGAAAAATCATCACTATAAAGCTTCGAGTGGAAGAGACCATACCGGTGCATGGACAAATAGGTCCACACAATTAAAGGTCCATATGTAGCTATGTTAAGAACGTGGACTGATGAAAAGGCAGAGGAAAACATTACATCTTCATACCAATATGTGAATGAGCTGACCACTCGGTTGAAAACTGGCTGGAAACTTGCCAATGAAAATTTGAAACAAGCCAGGAAGAAACATGCTGCCTATTATAACAGGAAGGCGAAAGACAGAAATTTGGCTGTGGGAGAGAAAGTACTGCTTCTTTTGCCCGGGAGTCAGAATAAGTTACAAATTGGATGGCAGGGTCCATATACAGTTCTAGAGAAGGTGTCTAGAACAAATTATAAGATAGATAAGAAGGGGAAAGAAAAAATCTATCATGTGAATCTCCTGAAGAAATATTTGGAAAGAGAACATCAGGAAGAGACACACTTGTTGACCTTGTCCATCGCCATGGAGATGAAAAAGGAACCACTTTCATCATTTGAATATCCATTACACCCCTGTGAGACAGCAGCACAGGTGAAAATCAGTACACATTTAACGAAAACTCAGAAAGAGAGAGTGCAACAGGTTCTAAATAATCATGCAGAGGTGTTAACAGACCGACCAGGGCATACAAACCTATTGGAATATGATATGAAACTCATAGACTCCACACCTGTCTGTATGAAACCATATTCGATTCCGTTTGCTAAGGAAAAAGCTTTGAAGGAAGAGATAGACTATCTATTGAAGGAAGGAATTATTTCGCACAGTGAATCTTCGTATAGTTCCGGTGTTGTACTCTTAAGGAAGCCCTCTGGAGAACATAGACTCTGTATAGATTACCGGAGACTGAATGCTATTACAGAAGGACA
This sequence comes from Oreohelix idahoensis, assembly GCA_024509875.1. Taxonomy (NCBI): domain Eukaryota; kingdom Metazoa; phylum Mollusca; class Gastropoda; order Stylommatophora; family Oreohelicidae; genus Oreohelix; species Oreohelix idahoensis. Next base: position 88,748 of record JAMPIV010007616.1, on the reverse strand, counting down.
GGTGGATCCATTGCCGGATACAAATCAGCTGTTTGCCAGACTAAATAAAGCTAAATATTTCTCAAAAGTGGATCTGAGTAAAGGATACTATCAGATTCCAGTAAAGCCTGAGGTTAGACCATACCTAGCTTTTAGTACCTCAGAAGGACACTATGAGTTTAATAGATTGCCATTTGGATTGAAGAATGCGCCTAGTGTCTTCTCTAGAATGATGAGAAAATTATTGGATCCTCTGAATAATCCCTGTATAACAAATTTTATGGATGATATCCTTATAGCAACAGAAACATTTGAGGAACACATTGACTCTCTGAACATGCTGTTTGATCGACTTAGGGAGGCAAATTTAACAGCCCGACCAACCAAATGTTGCGTTGGATGTAAAGAATTGGAATTTTTGGGACACACAGTTTATCAGGGAAACATGACCCCTGACCCAAAGAATTTAGAGAAACTACAGAACGCCCCGAGACCACAAACCAAGAAGGACGTGAGATCCTTTGTCTCATTATGTGGTTTCTACCAGAAGTATATCAAAAACTTTAATTCCATATGTGCACCGTTAACCGAATTGACACGTAAAGGACATCCAGATCGCATTACATGGACTCCACAATGTGAAATGACTTACCAAGAGTTGAAGGAAAAGCTCACAAGTAAACCCATTTTGAAATTACCTGACTTAAGTCAAGAATTCATAGTAAGGACGGATGCAAGTAATATTGGGTTAGGTGCAACTCTACTACAGAAATCAGATGCATTGGATGGGGAATTAAGCCCAGTGGCATATGCTAGCAGAAAGTTGAATAAAGCTGAAATCAACTACTCAACTAGCGAAAAAGAATGTCTTGCAGTAATATGGGCAATAAAGAAATTCAATATTTATCTATATGGGAAGGCATTTAAGTTGCAAACAGACCACAAACCTTTATCGTTTTTAGCACAGGCTAAGCATGAGAACTCTAGGTTACTCCGATGGTCTTTGCTTCTGGCTCCATATAATTTTAGCATTGAGTATATATATCTGGAAAAACCAATTTGGGAGCTGATTTTTTAAGCCGCCATCCGTGTGATGAGAATCACCGTAAACCCCAGAAATAATAATAAATTTCTCTATGTGTATATAGAATAAAGGACTGACATATAATGTCTGTTTTAAGAGGGGAGGTGTCATGAAATATTCTAATCCACATATATAAATTATTAGGTAAATATGAAGCCTAACAAATAAAATTAATAAAGAGAAGAGCAATGGTAAAATAACAGTGCTGTCACAAAGAATGTACTCGAAATCCCCCTTGTTTTCTGCTTCGTCTGCAAATTGTAACGCTTTCACGTTGATAGTAAAAGCTTACTGTATTATACCCGCTTTCTTCAATGAAACGTGTGCTGTATTTCTTGGAAAAACATTAAGAGGCAGACTGCGTAATGACCTAAATTTTAAATTCCATTCATGTCTTTTTCTACATTACGTTACCAAAACGAACGAACAGATGGACAAAAGGATAGCGAGAAGGGAGAGGCAGAAAGCCGAACATTAAACACGCGTCGCGCGATACACAATTACTACTATCACGCGTGTTAGGCTACAAGCACTAACTTTTTTTCAGACGGACAGTGATAAAATACACTACCCTTTCCCAGAGTTAGGTTTATAAATCATAACAAACTCTTATTAGAAAAGACAACATTAGATGGGTTTACGTTTGAACACATAACAGTACCCAGACAGCACATCTTCGAAACAGGAGGTAGAAGAAATTGCATATTTTGAACGCAGCCACGTAGCTCCTTTAAATTAGTATTTTTGGGTTCCTTAGGGCTTGCTGACAAATAATATGTAAAACGTTACGCAAATAGTCCAGGAATTAATAAATTATACCCAAAATAAAATATTGGGGGTGCCTGACAGCATAAAATCATTTCTGCTCATAAGATTTTTTTTTAACGTGTTTGAAAAAAATTTACGTTACAGAAATAGCCTACCATGTAAACTTCAAATTGATTGGAGCGCAACAAATGAAAGCCTAACCACGATTGGTCGGGCTATAAATACTATCTTGGTTGTTAGGGGAGACGGGAAAAGATAACATTTTTTCAAACACTTGTCGAAACGTGGCTCATTGGCCAGTCTCGCTGATATACACACTTGGGAGCGTTAGTTCGAAACCACTTGTTTAAATACACTTGATAAAGCATCAGTGCGTTGAAGCCAGCTTATATTTGGCTCAATAAAAGCCTGGAAGATAAGCAGATGGAAATTTGTGCCAGTTTGTGCCAGAATTCATTGCTAATCAACGTATCTGTGTGTATTCGTATGAATTGTGGTAAGCTTGAACCATTTAATATCTTTTAATGAAAATTGAATGTGAATTGTTGATTTATGCCTGTATATATATGTGTAGTTCAGTGGCAAACGTGAGGTAAAGCCTAAAATGCTCCAGCCTGAACAGAGGGTGTCGGAGAGAAGTAAAACGGCATGGAATGGCCAAACAGTACACTGACACCTGGATGATTGACTAGAAAGAAATAATGCTGGAAGTGCAGAGGCGTAGTAACCATTAAGAAGGGTAATACTGGAATAAAGTATTTCAAATGAAGCTGACTGTTGGCCTAACGCTCTGAACGCAATGTTTGTGCTGTATTGTGATCAGTGTAAAAGAGAATATAAATTAGTTATGAAGTAGAAGGTACATCCTTCTTGATTTCAGGGACAGTGGTCTTGATGGTACTGAGCAGCATCTGGTCAGAGATTTGCTGAATCCAGAGTCGGACAGCATACTCCTTGGTCTTTTTAGCTATCAGTGAGGTGTCTCCTGAGCCCAGAGGAGAATTCGAGCAGAGGAGTCCTTTCCTGCCGCCATCACTCAAGATAAGCAGAGTTGGCCAGCTGAGCTCAACATTATGTCCCCTCATCTTGAACTGACTTTTTAAAATTAACATTAAGAGGGGAATTTACTTGTCTTAAAATCAGGAACTGTGAACATCTCCAATACTGGTCCCTAAAGACAAACTATTGAAGTCATGATGACAAATACCAACAGAGCTTGAACAAAACAAAACCAGTATTACCTCATTTTACTACTACACAACTGACACACATAGAACATTTGTAATAATATATGTCACTACAATATTCATATTAAATACATTCTGTACATAACTTGTAATTTAAATTGATTGTGATTCCTGATTCCCTTGTAGTTGAATCAGGACACATATTCATTCATGCCAGTAATGAATACATATTGTTATTTGAAAGTTATCAGTGCCTCCTTTAAGATATTCTCATAGAGTGTTATATGTATGTGAGTGTCACAGTGTTGTCAAGAGTAGTGGATTACATTAAATTGTTTATCTGTCTGGTCGACAAAAACAGCACCACATAATTTTCCATCATTTATGTTCGACAGCCAGTTGTCTGCCATTTTGGTGAGAGCTGTGTGACAGGAATGTTTGGGTCTGAAACCTGACTGGCTATCAGTGAGCAGTTTGTTTGTTGTTAAGTGTTGAAATGTGGTGTTGTAAATGTGTTTCTCTAGTGGTTTTGAAAGAGATGATAGAAGGGATATTGGTCTGTAGCTGTTGGGATCACTATGTGAGCCAGATTTATAGAGGGGGTACATGCTGGAAGATTAAGCAGATACAGAAGACCATTGGCAACAAGTAAAAATTAATGGAATGAGACATGAAGAAGTACTGAGAAAAAGAGAACAGCACAAAGTATGGATAACAACAGAAACTATTACCAAGATAGAAGACAGGAAAAACAAGAAAGCAGATTTAAACAGAAGCAAAACCAGAAGCTCCAAAGCCAAGGCTCATGAAGTGTACAAAGAAGTAAGAAGAAACATCAAAATAGACAAGAGGAAGTATATTGAAGAGTTGGCAATGGGAGCAGAGAAAGCTGCAGCCAAAGGAAATATGAGGGACCTGTACAACAACACACCCGTGTGTTGCCGGGGCCCGAAAGGGGAGCAAAGAATAGTAACACTGCACCCTACCATGCATGTCGTAAAAAGCGACTAAGGAGGGTTTGGGCATGGGGCTGTTTACCCCATCCCGTAAAAACTTCGCACAGTGGGCTGATCACCTGCTTGCCAACCAATCTGATTACGGAAACAGCGATAGATTGTTTGGTCTGTTTTTGTTCCACAAAGACGCCACTAGGCGTGGTGGAAACAGCGATAGATTGATCAATTTGTTGTTGCCCTAAGACGCCACTAGGCGTACTGGCCACATACTGCTTTGCCGGTTGATGGCTAAGGATGGAAGAAGAAGAAGAAGAAGAAGAAGTACAACAACACAAAGAAGCTAACGGAAATATAAGCAAGCAAATGGCCTCATAAAAGATAAGAATGGAAAATTGCTTAGTAATATACAAGAACAAATAAAGAGATGAACAGAACATTTTGAGGAACTTCTCAATAGAACAGCTCCAACTAATCCCCCAGACATCCAGCCAGCAGAAGAGGAGCTACTAATCAGCTGTGAACAACCAAGTAGAGAAGAAATAAAGAAAGCCAAAAAGCTTCTGAAAGATGGAAAAGCAGCTGGTCCAGATGGAATTCCAGCAGAGGCCATCAAAACAGATATTGATTCCTCTACAGAGATATTATACAAACTTCTTGGCAAAGTGTGGGAGAGAGAGAGAAAATACCAGCAGAATGGAAGGAAGGTTATCTGGTCAAGTTGCCTAAGAATGGAAATTTACTAGAGTGCACAAACTATAGAGAAATAATGTTACTATCAGTGCCAGGAAAAGCATTAAACAGAATCATCCTTGAGAGATTAAAAGAGTCCACAGATAAGCAACTGAGAGACGAACAAGCATGTTTTCGACAAATTAGATCCTGTACAGACCAGATAGCCACATTGAGAATAATAGTTGAACAAAGTCTGGAATGGAATTCACTGCAATACATCAGATTCGTGGACTATAAAAAAAGGCATTTGACAGTGTAGACAGAGAATCACTTTGGAAATTGATGAGGCATTATGGAGTTCCCATGAAGATCATTAACTTAATAAAGAAGACCTTTGAAGACATGACATGCAGAGTTGTTCATGAGGGACAATGTACAGAGCCATTTAGGATTAGAATGGGAGTGAGACAGGGATGCCTCTTGTCTCCATGTCTTTTCTTTCCAGCAATAGATTGGGTTATGAAAACATCAGCATCACACAACAGAAATGGAATCCAGTGGAATCTGACTAAACAGCTTGATGATCTGGATTGTGCAGATGACTTGGCTTTTCTGTCCCATTACTATAATCAGATGCAAGACAAAATGAAAATTCTAAATGAGAAGTCACAACAAGTGGGTCTGAAAATACACAGGGAAAGGACAAAGATGATGAGAATAAATGCAAGAAATGATAACAAGGTTGAACTTGAAGAAACACCACTAAAAGATGTAGAATCTTACACATATCTTGGCAGTAATATATAGAGAGTTGGAGGGACAGAAAAAGATATCAAAATAAGAATACAAAAAGCAAGAGGAGCTTTCATTGCATTGGGAAACATATGGAGAGCAAGAGAAATCATGTCCAAAACAAATAAGAATCTTCAACTCAAATGTGAAGTCAGTCCTATTGTATGGCTCTGAGACATGGAGAGCAACAAAAACAATAACCAAAAAGCTGCAGACTTTTAAAAACGGGTGCATGTGTAGAATAGAAGGACTGAAATGGTATGACAAAGTCACAAATGTGGAATTGATGACAAGAACCAGACAAGTGCCAGTGGAATAAGAGTTGAGAAGAAGACGCTGGCGATGGAAAGCACACACATTGAAGAGACCTGTTGATAGCATTACAAGGCAGTCCTTGTTCTGGAATCCACAGGGAAAGAGAGGCAGAGGTAGACCAAAAAACACACGGAGAAGAGATCTGGCTACAGAGGTGAAAACAATGAGGAAAACATGGACAAAACTTGAGTGGAAGACACAGGACAGGAAGACTTTGCATGTGTTTGTTGAAGGTCTATACTCTTCAGGGAGCTAAAGGGTACTGATTGATTGAATCACTTGAGGCTGTGCTCTGGTTCTGGGCTCTCCCAAGGAATCCTCACATCCTGCACAGATCCACTTCCCAGTACCCATCATCTGCTATCTTTCCATTGAAGAATCCTCTTGCATGCAGCCATCCAGTCAAGAGCCAATATTAAGTCTGGTGCTCATGTGATCCCCCCACACTTATTGTGCAATACTGGGTTCTCAACATGCTGCACTACAGGAGGAATTGTGATGCTGGGCCAATTTGATGCAGCTTTAGGGTCCTGTGAAGGCTAGTAGACTGACCCTTAGATTTGCATGAGAGCATGGGTGAAAACCTATGCATCTCCTTGGCTGTAATGGCGGTGTGCCTGTGGGTTTCCTGCAAACCCCAGATAGGAGACAGATTTGCACTGTTTTAGCACTTGGGAGGGTAAGGAGTGTTTCTGTATCTCTCTGAGATATGTAGCCAAGGTAGACTTCACGCTGCTCAATCCCCACCACCAAGTCACCTGCTGGTTATGCCAGGTTCTCTTGAGCTCTAGGCATGTAACCAAAACATCAAGGCAAAAGGATCATCATGTCCTGAGAATGTGTGCCTTTACGATGGGTTCCATTCATCAGAGAGCAGCGCCTACTAATTTCCATTCCCCCAAGTCTGTTCAGTATAGCTCTGGCTCCCTTCCTACTTTGGACGGGTGTGTGTGGTGTTAGTGTACCAGGTTTATTATTGAGGTTTGCTCCTCTAGATCCATTGTGTTCAGCCTGGGGATTCACACCCCAGTGACCAGGGCCACCTCAAGGAGGGTGTAGCTCTTCACCATGCATAACGATCTTTGGGTTTGAGAGGTTATGCTAGACCAAGAGGCTGACACCACAGAGGATGCTCCTTTCATGAAAAATAGTTCACTAGGCCTAGGGTGAAGCAAGGGGAGGGATCTATTTGGAGGAAACCCCATTACCCACAACACCAACACATCACCTGTGATACAGGTAAAAAAAAGTATCTGTAGGATCCTGTTACAGACCCATTGAGGCACATTGGGAATATGGTGTTAGGCCAATATTTTCCGACCATCGGCACACTAGGGGTTATGTGGTCAGCATCACGCCGGCCACCTTAACCTTCCCAGAAGTTGCTCTTGTACCCAGTTGGGGCCTAAAAAAATCCCACTTCATCTGGGGATCGAACCATAGACCACTGAGCTAGGAAGACAGTGCACTAACCACTATGCTTCTGCAGCTCCCGTCTGTGATACAGACTTGACCCCTTATCAGCCAGTTAATTAGCCTTATATGTTGTATGTGCCATTGTTTAAACAAACTATATCAGACAGTTACATAACCTTATATGTTGTATGAACCATTGTTTAGACAAACTATATCGGCCAGTTAATTAACCTTATATGTTCTATGTACCTTTTAGGGTCTTATTTCATGTAGAAAATAATTGTGTGCTCTGTATATTTGTATATGTGTGTGTTTATAAGTATGTGCATGAGCATTTGTGTGTGCATGTATAAATAAGTGTATGTGTTTGTTTGTGTATGTGCTTGTGAGTATGTCTTTGTATGTGTGTATGAGTGATGGCAATAATGAGAAAATGATTAAAGAAAAACATTATTTCCCCTACATTTTAATATTGTGTATTACAAGTGTCATAAATACAAAGAGAAATCAAGTCAAACACAAAAATCTCAAACTGCAACTCCAGTGTCAGGGCAGTTCAATTATATAGCTCTAGTTTATAGCATTCTGAAATTCTCAGGGTTAAAAAAGGTTTAGGGAGACTCAAAAACACACATAGTAGAGAACTGGATACAAAAGTCAAAGATATGAGTCAGTCATGGAGACACCTTGAGCTGTTAGTATACAACAAGAGGAGTTGGCAGACATTTGTTGATGACCTAGGCTATTTAGGGAGCTAGAAGTGATAATGATGATGTGTCATACATGCCAGGATTGATCCAAATTTGTTTCAGGCTGATTGTGACAACAGCTGTACTAAAACTGAGATACAGTATACTGACTTCTTGGACATGCCAGAAAGTCAACAACAGTTATGCTTATTTGGAGATAAGAAACGTATGTATAACAGCAATGTTATTATTTTAAATTCATATTTTGGCTACATAAGTTTACATGATTTCAATATCTGTACAGTGTGACATTTAATACTAAGCAGCGAGTGGGCCTTTCATAGAGGATTAAATCTATTTACAAACTTTAATTAAACTTCCTTAGTGTATACATAATGGAGACAGAGGCTGGTACTGCAGTAACCAGGGTAGTTATTGTGTCACACTCTCAGTCCATGCTTTTAAAAGTTCAAAATGGATGTCTGTTACATGAATAGAACACATTTATAGAGGCCTTGAATCTTCATAAGCTGGTGTGAATCTACTGTACAAGTCATTCAGGTGTATGGCATGGCAATAAGAGTGCTGACAGACTAGCTTCACACGCACACATAGCAGGGACACTGGTCCTGCACAAGGGAGAGATACTGAGGACAGTTAATGATCATCTGTTAGAAAACAACACTGCAATAGATGAATCAACAAGGTTAAGATAGCTGGAATGTGGCACCAAACATAAGACTAGCAGGTATGACGTATGAGAGGATGTAGACGACATGTATACAATCAGGATGCTACAGTACAGTAAGCATTCATACACTTCAGCATTTGCTGAGGGAGACTTAGCACCAATGGGTTTACCTGGATTGCAACGATGTTGATCCTAAACAATGATTAGATAATTATCAGGAAATTGTGCTTATGTGTTTGTTACTACATTTTGCTAACAAATTTTAACTAAACATATAAGACATGCATTTCATTATTTATCTTTGCACATTATTTTTATTATTACAGGTGTTTATTCTTGTCACCTGTGCAACACTCATTTCTTCGAACTTGATGTCCTGGATGAGCATATGAAAACAGTACACAGAGATGGAGGCTGGGAGTTTGATAATAAATGCAGTGATCTTCAGAATGTGTTACCACAGGACAGTGGAAATAACATGAATGAAGCAGTGAATAAGATTGGAGATGCCACTTTTAATGATGTAGCAAGAGAAGATAGCATCAACCTGAGACTCACTGGCAATGAAGCATCAGTGAACCTCATCAACAGTCAGGGAAAGACTGCTACAGTGTTTGACAACCTACACAGTAATGAATTAGGATTTAAAAATCAAGTCTGTAACATACATTGTAGTAAACAATTTTCTGCCAGTGAGATAAATGTTCAACTTTGTGTGAGTGACAGAGCTGTTGATACATGCAGTGATTTAAGCATTCAGTCTCACGTGAAACTAAAGGAAAGTAAGTCCTACAGGTGTGATATTTGTGGTTTATTATTTACTGTGAAAGAAAACATACAGCAAAATTCCAGAATATATACACAAGAGAAGCATTACAAGTGTGATGTTTGTGATGCAGAATTTAATCAAAATTGTAGCCTAAAATTATGTGAAAGAATACATACAGGAGAAATTCCTTATAAGTGTGATGTCTGTAGTACAGCATTTACTCAGACATGTCACCTGCAAAGACATAAAAGAATACACACAGGAAATAAACCTTACAAGATCGATGGCTGTGATGCAGCATTTACTGTAAGAAGTCGGCTTGAAAAACATAAACCAATGCATACTAGAGTTAAGCCTTACGAGTGTGATGTTTGTGGAGCAACATTTACTGAGAGTGGTAGCCTACAAAGACATAAAACAATACATACAGGAGGTAAGCCTTACAAGTGTGATGTCTGTGGGGCAGTATTTACTATGAAAGGTTACCTACAAAGTCATAAAATAATACATACAGGAGAGAAGCATTACAAGTGTGATGTCTGTGGTGCATCATTTACTGTAAAAAGTCGCCTAGAAAAACATAAACAAATACATACTGGAGTTAAGCCTTACAAGTGTGATGTTTGTGGAGCAGCATTTACTGAGAGTGGTAATCTACAAAAACATAAAATAATACATACAGGAGAGAAACCTTACAAGTGTGATGTCTGTGGGGCAGCATTTACTATGAGCAATAATCTACAAAAACATAAAAGAATACATACAGGAGAGAAGCCTTACAAGTGTGATGTTTGTGGGGCAGCATTTACTCTTAAAGGTCACCTACAATGTCATAAAAGAATACATACAGGAGAGAAGCCTTACAAGTGTGATGTCTGTGGTGCAGCATTTACTATGAGCAGTAATCTACAAAATCATAAAAGAATACATACAGGAGAGAAGCCTTACAAATGTGATGTCTGTGGGGCAGCATTTACTCAGAAATGTTCCCTACAATGTCATAAAAAAATACATACAGGAGAGAAGCCTTACAAGTGTGATGTCTGTGGTGCAGCATTTACTCTGAAAGGTCCCCTACAATGTCATAAAAGAATACATACAGGAGAGAAGCCTTACAAGTGTGATGTCTGTGGAGCAGCATTTACTATGAAAGGTCATCTACAAAGTCATAAAAGAATACATACAGGAGAGAAGCCTTACAAGTGTGATGTCTGTGGTGCAGCATTTACTATGAGCAGTAATCTACAAAAACATAAAATAATACATACAGGAGAGAAACCTTACAAGTGTGATGTCTGTTGGGCGACATTTACTCAGAAAGGTCTCCTACAATGTCATAAAAGAATACATACAGGAGAGAAGCCTTACAAGTGTTGTGTTTGTGGAGCAGCATTTACTCTGAAAGGTTCCCTACAAAATCATAAAAGAATACATACAGGAGAGAAGCCTTACAAGTGTGATGTCTGTGGGGCAGCATTTACTATGAAAGGTCATCTACAAAGTCATAAAAGAATACATACAGGAGAGAAGCCTTACTTGTGCGATGTCTGTGGTGCAGCATTTACTGTCAAAGTTAGCCTACAAAATCATAAAATAATACATACAGGAGAGAAGCCTTACAAGTGTGATGTCTGTGGGGCAGCATGTACTTATAAAGGTCATCTACAAAATCATAAAAGAATACATAGAGGAGAGAAGCCGTAAAAGTCTGATGTTTGTTTTGCCTCATTTACTCAGTGTGGTAGTCTACAAAGACATAAAAGTATACATAGCTTAGTGTGAGTGATAGTGCTGCTGCTGCTTGCAGTGATTTAATCATTCAGTCTCACAAGATAATAGAGGAAGACAAATCCTACAAGTGTCATATTTATGGTGTATTATTTATTGAGAAAGATAACCTACAACAACATAAAAGAAAACATACAGGAGAGAATCCTTACTGGTGTGATATATCATTTATTGAGAAAGATAACCTACAACAACATAAAAGAAAACATACAGGAGAGAATCCTTACTGGTGTGATATATCATTTATTGAGAAAGATAACCTACAACAACATAAAAGAAAACATACAGGAGAGAATCCTTACTGGTGTGATATATCATTTATTGAGAAAGATAACCTACAACAACATAAAAGAAAACATACAGGAGAGAATCCTTACTGGTGTGATATATCATTTATTGAGAAAGATAACCTACAACAACATAAAAGAAAACATACAGGAGAGAATCCTTACTGGTGTGATATATCATTTATTGAGAAAGATAACCTACAACAACATAAAAGAATACATACAGGAGAGAATCCTTACTTGTGTGATGTTTGTGATGTATCGTTTATTGAGAAAGATAACCTACAACAACATAAAAGAATACATACAGGAGAGAATCCTTACTTGTGTGATGTTTGTGATGTATCATTTATTGAGGAAGATAACCTACAACAACATAAAAGAATACATACAGGAGAGAATCCTTACTTGTGTGATGTTTGTAATGTATCATTTATTGAGAAAGATAACCTACAACAACATAAAACATACATGAGAGAATCCTTACTGGTGTGATGTTTGTGATGCAGAATTTATTCAGTGTCTTTTTCTTGTATGGTCTTTGGTGCTGACTAACAATTGATACAATGACCTACATGCCTGGTGGTGCCTTGTAGGGCAGCAACAAACTGTTTCTTACATGATTACAACCTCCAGCATGGGAAAGGAGGTAGAGGCAGGTACTGCTGCCTTAAGATGGCTGTCAGAGACTTTATTAACAAAGGCAGTTACTGTATCAGACTCACAATCCATGCTTCGAAAGGTCTAACATCATTGGCTTCGACATGAATTGAAAACCTCCATAGAAGCATCGAATCTTCAAGAACTGAAATGGATCTACTATCCTGATCATGCCAGGGTACGTAGTAATGAAAGAGCTTCAAGAGCACCCATATATGGTGCATTGGCCATGGATAAGGAAGAAATACTGAGGGCAATTCATGTTCGTCTGTTAGAGAATGACACTGCAAATGGTGAATCATCAAGGCTAAGACTGCAGGAATTTGGCACCAAACATAAGACCAGCAGGGATGGACGTTTGAGAGGACGCGTCTGCCGTGTATACAACCAGTGAGCAACAGGAACAATTAGCATTCATACCCTTCAACATTTGCTGAGGGAGTGAGTACCTATGGGTTTGCCCAGAGTGCAATGGCGTCAATTCTGATTAACAATAACAATAACAAACTGTTTCTACTTTGCTTGTTCAGCTGCCATCTTTCATGTGGTGCCCCAGCTCTGGTTCATGCTTAACATTTCAGCCTCCACAGTTCTCCATCAGGTGACTTTTTGCCATCCATGCTTTCACTTTCTGTCTGTAGTCCATAGCAAAGTAGTTCTGGTGATGGTGTAAGGATCTCTTCTGAGGATGTGGCCCACCCAGTTCCAAAGTCTACCTGCTACAATGGTGTACATGTCTTCTTGGTGGCTCTGCATTGGCAGTTCTTGGCTGGTGATGGTTGTTATGGAGTGTTTCGCGGTGTGAAGTAGCTTGGATATTTGGTTTATTTTGGTATCGAAGTTTTTGCACCTCGAAACACCCTCTCAACTATGAATACATGTTCACATACTACCACTGTTGATGATGATTGCTGATGTTTTATCTTAAATGAGAATGGCTGATATTAGGGTTCATAAACAGTCATAACATGATGGCTCACGAAGTCGTGGGTTAACGGCTGTTCACAACGATCGTGTATCTTTTATGATGATGTTGGTAGAACAAACCTTTAAGGCGATCTTTGTCCTCTCAAGGCTGTGTGTGGTCCCGGTTGCCGGGTCCTCCCAGCGCAGTAGAGGCAGTGAGTGGGAACTGTGTCTGTGCCAGACTGTGAGAATTCCTTGGAGTTTTCGAGGACCTTCATGTAAGCTCAAGGGTTTTGGCTGGAATTCACTCAGTGATGGCTGATTGAGACATGGCGAAAAGGTTTTATAGCGACAGGAGTAGAGTACACATGAGGGCAAGTTCGGGGCACAGCGGATTGATCTACCGCTTGCTTGTCACATTGATCACAGAAACAACAATTAAAAGTCTGTTGTACCAATATACGCCGCTAGGTGTGACGGAACAACGGACGATTTCTTACTAAAAATCTTGTTGCCCTAATGAAGCCGCCAAGGTGTTCATATTGGCTAACATGGCCGAAGTAAACTGCTTTGGTCGGTCGGTATCAAAGGAATAATAATAAGTTGTAAAATAATGGGCGTCCGAGAACAAAGGGACAGTCAGGGTGATTTTCATTTTTGAGCAAGCTAGAGGCATTCTGCTCTCTGGAGGTATGTGTGTATGGCCCATGCCATTCTATTCAAGTATATGGAATAATTATCGATTATGTATATCTCAACGTGAGAATTCTGTTGGAGTTTGATAGATTCATGTAAGCTCAAGGTAGGAGCTGTGTAATTCACTCAGTGATGGCTGATTGCAGTATGTCCGTTTGTTAGAGAACAGTTATACACGAATGAAGTACATTATCTTCAGAGAAACTACGGTTTCTAATTATAGTTTGGGACCTGTCTGGTGATAGTCTTATAATCTACGAGAGCGTATTCACCCGTGAACAGAATCTCACGTAGCCAATTCGTTATGTATAAGTAGATGACAGACTTACATGTGCTATCCGCTCAAAATTCATTACATTTCTTACTAAAAATCACTAGCAGGATTTCTGAAGTGCCAAGTGTTCATATTGGCTAACATTGACATATATGTTGTAAACTGTTTTGGAATGTGTTGTATGATCAAATATCATGTATTATGTGAATAAGTTGTAGAAGTCATCTATGCCAGGCGTCCGAGAACATTTGATTTAAAAATGGTGTTCCAGAAGTGTTGTGCAGTCTGTAATATTGTGGGCATTGCCTAGTTTCACAGAACACCTCCATACACACCATCAAGTTAAGAGAAGCCATCACCTTACAACAAGAAGCCTTACAGACCACTCGTTAACACAACACGTAAAAGCACTTACAAGACGCACTGTTTTTTTTGCAAGCAACGACATTGCAAGCACCCACCCAAGCCAAGCTTCCCAACATTGAAATTTTTCAGTAAAGCAGGGATGTATCCCCCCAGTGACAATATTTAGTGAAGAACTCTATACCATTAATACGATTGTTTGCAACCAATCGTGTTGGAGGCCGACCTCTGTGCAACCTACGTTTTGCTGATGATATTGATCTGATAGCTGGATCAGAATCAGAACTTCAAGACCTTACCTCTAGACTGGAGAAAGTAACAAGAACGTATGGGATGGAAATTAATATAGAAAAAAGCAAGATATTGGTGAATAGCCATAAGAAACATGTTCCGACCAACATTACGTTAAATGGGCAAACGTTAGAAGAAGTTAACACCTTTAAATATCTCGGGTCCACTATATGCAGTGATGGAAGATCAATTAAAGAAATCAAGACAAGACTTGAGATGGCCTCAGCTGCCATGACAAGGTTGAATGTGATCTGGAAAAGTAACATCAGTTTTCCTGTGAAGATCAAATTATACAAATCACTTGTATTATCTATTCTCTTGTATGGGTGTGAGAGCTGGACACTCACTGCAGATACGGAGCGAAGGATTCAGGCTTTCGAGCATAAATGTTATAAAAGAATTTTGCGCATTTGCTATAAAGAGCACAAAACAAATGTCTATGTTAGAGAGAAGATAAACACCTATGCAGGCCACCAAGAACCACTTTTGTCAACAGTGAAACATCGAAAGCTTGCCTGGTTTGGGCATGTAACTCGTCATGACTCCCTTTCGAAAACGATCCTTCAGGGAACAGTCGAAGGTAAACGGAGAAGAGGAAGGCATAGAAAATTCTGGGCTGATAACATCAAAGAATGGGCAGGACACGGTTTTTCCACACTTGTACGCATTGCTGAGGAAAGAGAGCAGTGGAGGACCCTGTCTGCTGATGCTTCCACCATGGCACCCCTACGACCCATGACCGGTTACGGGCTGAGATGAGATGATGAATAGACTGGGTTATGAGAACATTGGCAACACACAACAGAAATGGAATCCAGTGGACTCTGACTAAGCAGTTGGATGATCTGGATTTTGCTGATGACTTGGCTCTTCTGTCCCATAACTGTAATTAGATGCAGGACAAATTGAAAACACTCAATGAGAGGTCACAGCAATTGGGTCTGAAAATACACAGGGAAAAGACAAAAATAATGAGAATAAATGCAGGTAATGATAACAGGTTTGAACTTGAAAAAGCACCACTACAAGATGTAGAGTCGTACACATATCTTTGCAGCAATATAGATAAAGTTGGAGGGACAGACAGTGATATCAAAATAAGAATACAAAAACAAGAGGAGCTTTCATTGCATTGGGAAATATATGGAGATCAAGAGAAATCGGATCCAACATGAAAAAAAGAATCTTCAACTCAAATGTCAAGTCAGTCCTATTGTATTGCTCTGAAACATGGAGAACAACAAAGACAACAACCAAAAAGCTACAGACTTTCATAAATGGGTGCTTGCGTAGAATAGAGGGATTAAAATGGTAGGACAAGGTTACCAACGTGGAACTGATGACAAGAACTAGACAAGTGCCAGTGGAACAAAAGATGAGAAGAAGGTGATGGCGATGGATAGGACACACACTGAGGAAACCTGTTGATAGCATTACAAGGCGGTCATTGTTCTGGAACCCCCAGGGCAAGAGAGGCAGAGGTAGACCAAGAAGCACATAGAGAAGAGAGCTGGAAACAGAAGTGAAAATGGTAAGAATGTGGAAAGACCTTGAGCGGATGGCACGTGACAGGAGGACTTGGCGTATGTTTGTTGAAGGCCTATGCTCCTTTGGGAGTGGAGGGTTATGATGATGATGAAATTACTCAGAGTAGTAGCCTACAATTACATGACAGAATATATGAAGGGGATATTAATATTTGTGGTGCAGCATTAACTTTGAGAGGTAGTCTACAAAAATATAAAACAGTGCATACAGGAGAGATACTTTATAAGTGTAAATTTTTTGGTGCAGCTTTTACTCAGACAGGTAACTTACAAAAATATAAGAGAATACATACAGGTAATAAGCCTTACATGTGTGATGTCTGTGGGACAGCATTTACTCAGAGAGGTTGCCTACACAATTATTTAAAAACACAAACAGGAGAGAGCCTTACAATTGTGACATTTTTTGTTCAGCATTTGCAGAGATATCGCACAAAAAACATAAAAGTAAATATAAGGAGAGAATCCTTACAAGTGTGATGTTTGCAGTACAGAGTTTACACACACTGGCTGCCTACAATTACATGAAAGAATACAGATGAAGAGCTCTACACATGTTATGTTTGTGGTGCTGCATTTACTGTAGGACATAGCCTAAATATACCGGTACATAAAATAATACATGCCTTACAAGTGTGGTTTTTATGGTGCAGCATTTACTCACAGCTGTTTGTGCCTTCTAAAAAGTCCCTACTTCAGCTGCACGCTCTTTCTCTTGATCTGAAGGCAATAAATCTTTTTTAACTGGTGAACGCAGCATCATTTACTTTGGTGGGAAATAGCAACTCACTTTGGCTTGAAAAATCATGAAACTTAAGCCAGTTTCAATGCATTCCTGAAAAGCGCTGGACTAAAATAATTTCTAGAAATTAACTTCAGGCAAAATATTATCTTTGTGGGAATTTTTATTGTTTATTATATTATTTTGCTTTGTAGCAGCTGGTACAAAACATCATCATCATTAGAGGAAAATATTACCAAGAATTGACACATTTACTAATTAAATATCTAACAATCTATGGAGCCCAGACAGTAAAAGCATTTTCTCTTTTTTATTAGTGTTGAGGAAAAATGTAAGACTCTCTTTACCTAATTTCAGCGTAATAACCCGCCCTCTTAATGTAGGTTGGTCAATTTCATAGGTCAGGGATAACAGAAACATGAAGGGGTAGAAAGAAAATGGACCAGAGGGATTACATATAGATGGATGCATGTGGAAATGAAAGAGTGTGTTGGAGAGGATGGACAAAGGCTAGAGACATCATTGGTAAATATTAATGTTTTATGTCGTTGTTTTTAATTTTTGTGGGTTCATCTGTGACTACAAGAGGTAGAGCTTATTAATTCAGCACAATAATTGTATACAAGAAGATGAAGTATGGCTTAAAATTGTTGGTGATCATGGACAAACTTTGAAAGTTACAATGCAGGTAGTGAATTTAGAGAAACCCAAATTCTAGAACCAATGCCTTCCTATTAGCAATGGCTAGAGTTAGAGACACATGTAATAATTTAAAAATATTTATGAATGGTACGAAAGCACAGATACAGTCATTAAAAGTTTTAAAATGGGAAACGAAAAAGTCATTTTTTTTTAATTCATGTATTATGACTTTGATGAAAATTTAAGGTTAGTTGGAGCTCAAGGAACATAGTTTGAAGTAAAGGTGGAAGATCTGACATACGTTGTATGATTTTTATTTGTAAGCTTGAAATAAAGGTGGAAGAAATGACACATGATGATGATATATTTGTAAGTTTGAAGTAAAGTTGGAAGATCTGACACATGATGATGATTTTGCATTATTAATTATCATAAAAAAAATTAAAATAATTGTTTAAAATGTCTTGATTTTTTATTAAATATTTATTTATCTCCTATTCATTATGTCCTCTTCTATCTCCAGTCCTCATTATTATTACGTTTTGGTAGTTTCTTGTTTTGATTCATTTTTTAGATTCTTAGTATGTACTGTTTACATCTGGAAGTGGCAGTCATTTCCTTATCTAGTGTCACATTCTCTCTTCGACATGTGTGCTAGGTCTTAACTGTCTTTAGTGAAGTAAGGTAAAGGATACAGTTACACACCCTATTGAGGCATATTGGGAATATGGTGTTAGGCCTATATTTTCTCGACCTTCGGCACACTAGGGGTGATGTGGTCAGCATCACGCCGGCAGCCTTAACCTTCACAGAGTTGCTCTGGTACCAGTTTGGGGCTGGGTCAATCCAGGAGCCGTTTGCGGCCTAAAAAATCCCACTTCATCTGGGGATCGAATCATAGACCACTGAGCTAGGAAGACAGTGTTTTAGTGAAGTATCCAGGTTTTATTTTTGTGTATATTTAATTAGATTCTTATGTGTCCTATCTAGCCCATACTTTCCTTCTTTCCTTTCCCTGACGAAGGTCTTGTGGCTACAACATTGGTTACTTTCTTTGTCTTTTCTCCCTGTAAGACGAATCACCTTGTCTCCCCGTAAGATGAATCACCTTTTCTCCCTGTAAGATGAATCACCTTTTTCCACATCTTACTGCAGTTCCCTTCATCTTCTTTGACTTAATATACATTTTTTTGACTGCACCGTCTGTCTTTTATCTCATGTCTTGATCTATCTATCCTGCTTATCCCTCTGCTCCTATCCTATCCCCCCTGTTTTTATCATTGTCACAAAAGGGTTGTTGTTATTTAAAGTATAAGGTATCCTGGACAAAAAAAGATGTATCAGATGATACCAGGATAGTGCCAGGTAAGAGACTGGTCTTACAAGAAATACCCCCTTTTCTGAAAAGAATAAGGGTGTATTGACATAACAGGATAGAATCCAGCTGTATAAACCTCCAGGTGTGATGAGTGTAGATGTCCTGAAAGTCTATTTGCTACCATTCAAGATCCTCCCTTGATATTATGTTTTATTATTGTGGTTTATTATGGCTAATTATGCTAGGGGTACTAATTATGGTCTATCTATATATATATATATATATATATATATATATAATATATATATATATATATATATATATATATATATATATATATATATATATATATATATATATATATATATATATATATATATGTAAGTCTGATAATACATATTTACAATTTATTTACCCTATACTGGTTCCTTTTTCGGTTAGGTAACTTAGAAGAAACTTAACTGTATTTACAGCATACAATAAATAAACATAGAAACTTTAATTATCAAACAGAATCCTGTACTTCAGTTTCAATTTTTCTACACCGATTAATATTATAATTCAATATAGTTTGTCACTAAGTTGAACTGTGAAGGTGGTAATAGATACATTCTGTCCACAAGGATTCATCATACACTGTATTTTTATCCTTTTTATTATATATATTTCTTAGAGTCTGAATAGGCTGACCAGTGGCTTTTCTTTGCCACTTATCTTCTATGTAGATATAACTCACTCTCCCACCATGGACTAACACGTCTGTGAATTGCCAGGCAGTGGATGCTGGATATTTGGCTCTAATGACTTTAAGAGCACTTGCACCTCAGAGTCCAACAGAGATAGTTGATTTCTATTCTTCTGGTAGTTTGCAGAATAAAACCTGGAATACAAATAATCACAACCCCTGTATGGTCCAGCACTATTCTGTCCTCACATACAATGGACATAACAAACAGTGTCAGACATTGTGCTAACAAATGCACAGGACAATTTACCCCAATACCCCTCACAGCCAGTTCACTGTGACTACACTTTCCTTATAAATCCTAAGTTAGATCCAGTTGTCCATGATCCGCCTTCATACAATGATTTGGTCTATTATAAAACACTAAGTAATACCATGATCCATACATTTTAACAAATCCTGTCATCCTTTCTTATGTTCCTGATAAGTGTGTTGTTCCTTTAAGAAATACTCCTTTAAATACTTTATCAAACTTACAGGCGTACTTTGGCCATCATTCTCAATTATTCTACACATTTACAAGGCTGGCTTTTCCTCTAACTGTACACAGAGGCTGGCAGTTGCTGCCTGTAACACACTCGTCCTGTAATTTTTCTTAACACATACTACACACTTCCTAACGCACAAGTGGATTAATCACAGGAAAATTACATAATTATATTCATATATATATATACATTCTTACCCTCAGGCAATACACACAAGCTGTAACAGGCTGTTAATGGGCATCTAGATCTGCCAGGCAGATGTGGTGGCAAAGTTATATGACTTTTACACTTTTACCGCTCTCTTCTGTTCAGCTGTATTTTCAAATTTTGTGGCCTCAATTCAGCCAAGAAGTCTTATATACTAGCACATCCGCCATATCGGATGGCACGGGGGAAAAAGGTATTAAAAATCTCAAAATGAGGCACAATTTTGCTCTCTGTTCAATTATCAAAATTTTAAATATTCATTATCTTCCTTAATTCTCGGCCGATTTTGGACATCTAAAGCTTGAATTATTCTGTGAATTATTCTGTATTGATCTATCTACTAATTAGTTAGTTTGCAAAATGCATTTTAATATATGCATGCTTTAACTAGCTAAATTGGGACTAACCATGAAGTAACGAAGCCCTTTCCCTCGATATTTCTATCTTATTAAAATACTATTCGAGAAAGTTTTTACACCTACCTCTAACGTAACATTCCCGTTGTTGAATTATATAATCCTATCCAGTGATACTTCTTTATTTTTTCCAAAATTAAATGGCATTGTACCATCGGTTACAAAAAATGGACCTCTATATTCAAGCATAGTACGTTTTCCAACACACACAAAAAGGACACGTTTTCATTGGCCAATGTATCTAAGAGTTCTCAACATATGGCATGCGGTATAATCAGATTTACTCCTAATTATCAGAAAACCGTGTTGTGAGACAGACTAAATCACGACAATCATTGCATATCATTTTTAATCCAATTTATTTATTTTCGTATTCCCCTACTCTTCCTTCCTACCTTATATTCCTGCACTCAATTTTTTTATTTTTATTAACTTTTTTTATTTATGCTTAAATTTTCTGGGTGATCCACTTTTCTCGTGGTTCTTTCCCCACTATGCCATCTTTGAAGTACTCTCCATGTGTCTATCACCACCAGCTTTAGCTCCCTGCCTCCTGACATATCTTGTGCCGCTATTGACTTTGCATTCGTTACTTTTGTGAACGGTGGTTTGGTTTTAGCAGGGTAAAAGAGTGTAGAGAAATGGTTTAGGAAATATGGATGGGTGTAGATATAGACTATTTGTCTTAGTTGAAGGGAGATAAAATGAGTGAAGGGATGCTTTGAGAAAAGGGAGGAAACTCCACATATTTTGGTTGGTAGATTAAAGTGTTAGATTTGGGTTAAACAGATGTAGTGGGTTATCAGTTATGGTTTAGTAAATTAGCATGTATGATTTTGGTAGTAAGCTTTTAAAGAAGAGGGTATGGTATTCAGTTAAAGACAGCAAAGGGAGATATGGTAGGATTGGGTCCCTTGCGGGTTTTAAGTGAGTTGAGGGAAAAAGTATGCATGGGAAAGTCAAGATGCGTGAACACAGTTTAGGGGGGGGGGGTGGCGAAGTTAGGTTAGAGCGGGAATTTGGCAGTTGATATTGAGATGCGCTAGGCATAGGAAGAAAAAAGGGTTTTCTCCCAAGTGTTAAAGTTAGATTTTGCAAAACGCGCTCAGCGTAAGATTTGTGTGAGAAAAACATACTCAGCGTAGGTGATCAGCAACATGTGCTGTGAATAAAAGAGAGATAGAAAATAACGCTCAGTACATTACTGATCATAAATTTGTGTACGTCAGTATTTTGTGGTGATAGTATTTATTCTTAGGACAAGATAGTTGTGAAAGAAAAGGTGTACTTCGATTGAGAACAAAACTAGGTATGTTGAACATTTTTGATCTATCAGTAGCATGTGTAGCTCAGCAGACCAGGTCTGAGCAGAGAAGAATAATAGACGAAAATCTTGGCAAAATGACAGCTGGCGGTGTGGCCAGTTTTCTCTCAGTGAGATACACCAAGAGACATATGAAAAGAAAAACATAAAAAACAAACAAACAGTCAGCACGGAAGAGAGACAAGAAGTTTCTACCTGAAGAATTAAAATGACATTGTGATAGCTGAAATAAGCAAGTAGTAAGAAGACAAGAAATTTCAGTTTTGAATATTGAATACTTTTGTTGCTGAAGAGAGGGTTGTTATGAAAGACTGCAAATCTTGTTAATAAAATTCGACCTTTGACATCTTCACTGCTATTACTCAGGTGAATTCGTTTGAATCAACAGAGAGTATGAGAAAATATTTTGGCAGTCTGAGAGAAGGAAGTTTGTCACATTTACCTTATTACATACTATCTACTGAAAGGGCAGTGGTCCGAACCTTCAAATACGATCCACGGCCACACTTTCAAGAAAACCAGATTGTACTCTCATCTCCACTTTATTCATACCTGCCGCCACCATAACATTTTTCCCCATGAATTCTCTTCCAACTTTCATCCATCTGCTGGAACATTCAATTCAAGGGAACATCGTCTCCTACAATGAATTGAGACCAGGTGTAGCTTTCAATGTATGCGCATAGGGGCTGCCAGTCACTCCCGCATCTTTTCGGATCTGAGCGCCCAACGGTCTCGGTTTCTGCCCCACTTACGTTGTCTCACCTCCAACAACTTCTCTCTCTCTCTATTCTATAATACGCACCACTATCCACACATTGAACCGCCAGCTGCATGAGTCCCTTTTCACTAATAAAAATCATAAACTATCCCGTCTCCTCCCTACCCCTAATGCTGCCCCTCCATCCTCCACTCCATCCCAAACTCAGGTAGTCTGCATCCTCTCAGATCTGCCCCTCTCTGAGGGAGAGCGCTCTGTTCTCAGTAAGGGCCTATAATTTGTTCCTCTTCGTCCGACCCTGGACCAATACAATCTCCAGGATGTTCAATGGTTTCACAACCAAATGAGGCTGAAGTTCCATTTTAGACAGAAGGACAGCACTCCACAGGCTGAATCTGACATCTTTGCACGTTTTTCTCACTCTTTGAAACCTCCCTTTACACCCAAAACCTGGGGCGTCTCAACACCTGGACCGGTATATTAAGAACACCATCCATGAAATTGAGCAGCTCCACACTCGTAGATTGCATTATTCCAATCTCATTTCTGCAGAGTCCCGTTTGTCAAAGATTGCCTCCCCTGCTTTGCAGTAGTGGTCCAACAGTGACCAAAAACTTAAGAGTATCTAATATTGGCTTCCAAGGTATCTACCTGTGCACAAGATTACGCTTAGCAGAAATGTAGATCTACCATCACTGGTGTTAATACCTTGTTAAGGTATGTGTGGTGGTTTTTGATGATGCAATGTTGTTGTTCTGTATTACCATTGTACTGAATGAGGTCAGCTGTGAAGGTCCCTGATTATAACAAAGTTTGGGTTGAGTTATCAGGACACCTTTCTGCTACCACCTTATGACCTCAATCAGACCTATTCTTGACTAGTATGTATGATAGCTACGTTCAATGTCTAGGGTTATGCAAGTGTGGTGTGATGGTAATTAATGACATAAACACACACACAAACACCAATATTAATCTATGTGATCAAATCAACCAACACCGGTTGTTAAAAGTTAGTAATATACAATTTTTTCTATAACTTTATTAGTCCTATACCTAAGATTATTTTGGTTAGGACTGTCAAATCACACGAGATCAATTTAAATATATACATAAATAATAGGCATACTTAATTAACTAAAAGAGGACAATTTGTCCTTAATCATATATATATTGTAGTTTTTATGGTATTGTAAATTTTCTAGCTATTTCTAAAGTGTTATGAGCTGGCTGGTTGGGGTGTTAACATCACGCCCAGTCTTTGTCACAATGTTTCTTTTCTCTTGGTACAATTTACTTCTTGACAGATAGTCTTTATTTATATTTCCTTTTCAAGTTTATGAAGTGGAAAAGTTGATAAATTCTCCTCGTGCCAGGGCTTTTTTACTTAACTGGCACTGGAGGATTGAACATAGATGTATGATCTGCCAACAGCCACTGTAGATCTTGTCCCAAAAAAATAGGGTAGGCCGCGAGTACCTCTATCTCTGCTGGAGTAACTTTTTCACACAGGAATCTGGCACCTGACTAGTGCCAGACAAAAACCCTGTAACATGAAAATTATGTTCTGTCTTAGCATAATACCTAATCCATCAAGTTTACAAACAATACAATATTTAACCTAAAAGACCTGGATCAGATCTCTCTGACCAATTCAGCACATCTCCATAAAATGAGGTAACACTTTGTACAAGTTTTCATATTCCTCTCCCTAATGTCTGCAACGCCTCTGCCATTCTCAATGATCTTTTTCCATACAATGTGATAGGTGATGTGATTCCTGGTGACAACCTATAAATATTATACTACTACTACCTCTCTGGTAGCTTGATAACATGGTGGAGCAACAAATAGGCTTGTATAAGTCTACTAATGACTTCTTTACTTACAGTAGTAATGTTTTCTTCATTACCCAAGTCAAACAACATAATTACTAATATAAATAATGTTAATAATTTCGGTCTTACCACAATTCAAAGAATACACACACAGGAACGTTGAATTAGCACAACCTCAGATGTACTGCTTGCTGGACTAAGGCGCCCTTATACTTTTTATTAATTATATCTATATTCAAGGTACGACACACTTCTCAGCTCTCAAGCGTCCTGCTTCTATGAACAGTCTTCGTGAAAATGGCACTGAGTCTTCAGCTTTCCCAGTAATCTAAACGGTTTCGACCAATGAGATCTAACTACTAAGTTTGTCAATTCAAATTTTTAAATCTAAGGTCCAATTTCGGTCCAATGTTAGTGTACTTCTGTCGGTCTGTCCGTCCAAACTTGGCATTCGTCAAAAATAGACTTGGTTTTGGCCTAACTCTACCAAAAAAAAATATTCAGTTTGAGCCATCCCATAATTTCTTTCCCCCTTTCAAACTCCCCTCCAAATCATATTACCTCAGTCCTAACGTTCCCCTCTTTTGGACTTTGCCCTACCCTCTCATGCCTCTTTTCAACAACTCGTGCAAAATTACGTTACCGATAGCGAATGTCAGAACATCAGTGTGTTAGTCAATGTGTCTGTAACTATCTAGTATTATGACCATATCATGGCTGTTAGTTGGACTATAGGGTAAATGAAACCATATTATTGGTCAGGAGACACTATGGCACCCGAATATATAAGTTTTATGAGCCTATGTATAATGGTTCAAAATTCCATAATTTTTTCCATGTTAGTCTTCAATAATATTGAAATCTATAAACTACCACCTGTTTACTTCTTTCTACCGCTATTTTCAAACTAAAAACGATAGTCTCCCGTATTACGTCAAAAATACGTCAGTTTTATAAGAGCTAAGGTTGTTTGCGTGACCCAATTGCCGAACATATTTTGAATTTGTGTCGTATTTTCAAACGGCTAACGCCACTATTGCGTTTTCGCTAGGTTTTTAGATTCCAACCACGCGTGCAGACGGTATCATTTTTCTGTCTCTCCCCTCTTTCACTCCGTCTGAACGAGTAGGCTTTTCGTGTCATGTTATAAATAGTTTTTCAAGGAGACTAGAAAACGATGGTACTATCTTTTTCACAATACTGTCTGCTAAAATCAACGCGCTTGCGGCGTGGGTGAAGACGAAACTTCATAACTCCACTATTTTCATTTCTACCTTATTTTTATACTTACAATTAATAATTCTATCGGTGTATCAATGTACATCATCACAGTATGGCGGCTTGCGTACCCTGATTACCCCCAGAGCTATGCCAGCGGGAGTTTTATTCCTGGAAGGTTCTACCAAGCTAGGCAGGTTTGCGTGGGCAGGGGTCAGACTAAAGCAGACACCCTGGTCCTCCCGGTTGGGGGTCTTAGCATAGGGCTGACACCCCTGTCTATGCAACTCTTCCGACTGGGCGTTCTGATACCGATCAGCAGACAGTACCACTCTATCAAGAGTTTCGGCCCAGTGCTCCACCAGGAACAGTCTCATATCAGGGGTGGGCGAGTCCTATGCCAAATAATAAGATGATCGGTGAGGGAAATAAGAAAATGGAGTGATACTGCCGGAGTGGATGAAAGAGAAAGAAAGGGGCACAAAAGTACATGTACGAACTACAAACGTTTCGTCACATTGACGATATTTTGAAGTTGCGGAAACGGCAACAAATGAACAAACTTTGCTCCGTGACGGACATCCGGAGTCTGAGGCTTGTATGACTGTTAGTGGTGAAAGCCAAAAGGAAGCCACTGACATGAAAACGGACGTCCTGAATGCAAAACATGATACAAGAATAGGATTTTGGAATGTCAGGACAATGGACGAGACGGGTAAACTAAGACAGGTCACGGCAGAAATGAGAAACTACAGGTTACACATTCTAGGGATAAGCGAGAGCAGATGGACAGGGGCAGGAAAAGTTAAAACAGCAACAGGAGAAACAATACTTTACTCTGGAAGAGAGGATGGATAGCACAATGAAGGTGTAGCCATTATTCTACAGAAAGGAATAGAAAGGACATTACTGGAATGGAAACCCATCAACAACAGACTGATAAGATTAAGATTGAGAGGGAGATTTACCAATACTACTATAATACAATGCTACGCACCAACGAATGACAGCGATGAAGAGGTCAAGGATGAATTCTATGAACAACTGCAAAAAGAAATGGAAGACACACCTAGATATGATCTTATTATAGTTATGGGAGACATCAATGCGAAAGCTGGTACACACAATACATGTAATGAAAGAGTAATGGGGAAATGAGGCAACGGAACAGCAGACGAAAATGGGGATAAATTAATAAGTTTCTGTAGCATTAACAACCTGGTCATTGGAGGAACACTTTTCCAACATAAAGAAATTCACAAATTAACATGAATCACCAAATGGTCGGGACAGAAACCAGATAGACCACATCATGATTAACGGTAGATGGAGACATGCATTATAAGATGTGAAGGTAAGAAGAGGTGCAGATGTGGGAAGTGATCACCATTTAGTAGTAGCAAAACTGAAAGTGAAACTAAGAGGGCTGGACCAATTGTAACTACACAGAAAAGGTTTGACATCTGCAAATTGAAGGACCCCCTTACCAGAAAAGCTTTTGCGGCTGACATAACGAAACGATATCAATTTGCCAAAAGTCAGGTAAAGACATTGACTGATGATATAGACCAGAAAGTCAACACCATTTCAACAATATATAAAGAAAGCAGCAAATCATGCTTGGGATTTCAGGAAAGGAAGAAGCAAAACTGGATAACACCAGAAACATTAACGATGAGAAAGGAAATGAAAAGAAAAAAAAAACAGAAGCAAAGTCCCCCAGGTTAAAGCAACTATATAGCGAACAGTACAGTCAGCTGGACAAGGAAGTTAAACGCCAAACCCGAGCCAACAAAAGGAATTTCCTAGACGATCTTGCAAGACAGGCAGAAGAGGCAGCACTCAGAAATGAACAAAGCACAGTATACAAAATAACTAAATTCATCAGCGGAAAACGTGGTGCAAACAATATTACATTAGTAAGAGAAAAGCAAGGAAATCTCATCACGACAGCAGAGCAACAGGAAACAAGATGGCAGAGCATTTCAGAGAAACTCTGAACAAGGAACCACCAGAGACGCAATTGAATGTTCCCGAGGCTGGAAACGATCTAGATGTAAATACAGACATCCCACGAAAAGAAGAAATCATCACAGCAATCAAAGGGTTAAAGAATGGAAAAGCTCTTGGCCATGATAACATAAATGCAGAGCTATTTAAGACAGACCCTGAGCTAGCAGCAGAATTATTAGAACCACTATTTGCACAAGTCTGGAAAACAGGGACATCTCCAACAGAGTGGAACAAAAGAATAATTGTCAAATTGCCCAAGAAGGGAGATCTTGCAGAATGCAATTATTGGAGAGGAATCAATCTTCTCTCAGTTCCTAGCAAAATACTAGGCAGGATAATTATACAGAGAATTTCAAAAGCAGTAGACCACAAACTGAGGAAAGAACAAGCAGGATTTAGAAAGAACAGAAGATGTGTAGATGTTATATTTACTCTCAGGAACATTATAGAGCAGTGCTCATAATGGCAAAGACAGCTGTACATTAATTTCGTTGATTTTGAAAAGGCTTTTGACAGTATACATAGGGACAGTTTATGGAAAATACTGAGGGCTTATGGAATTCCAAGTTGCATAGTGACAATCATAAAAAAGCCTCTATGCCAACTTTACGTGTAGTGTTGGGCAGAGCAACCTAACCTTTGAGGTGAAGACAGGAGTACAACAGGAATGCTCGTTATCAACTACTTTATTTTTAACAGTCATAGACTGGGTGATGCACCAGACAACAGAGGGCAGTCAAACAGGAATTAAATGGACTACATTTTCTACATTGGAAGATCTGGAATATGCAGATGACATTACACTACTAGCACATTCACATCAACACATCTGTTAAAGAAGATTAATATGTATACTACATGTTGGCCTCACTTAGATTTATTAGCAGTTTCATTGACGCGGTAACATATTTATCTGAAGTCAACATGATGTATTTTGCAATATATTTTATTGTAAGTGAACGCGATTATATATGTACGTCACTGGGTGACGATGGCGTAATGAGGTGCTGCGCTAATGCATGCAAACGGTCTTTCTTGGCCTTTCGTCGTTTGAATCCGTCTGAGTAAGACGTTGATATTACTGCTCCCAAGTTATTGAAGATTACTGATCTCCTACGTGGTTTAAAGTATTTTGAAGGTCGCCACTTTTTATTCTACACGATGCAGTATTTGAGCATCCTATTTTGATGAGTATTTTGAGGAAGAGGAAATTTACGGGAGTCTATTTAAGATACGAGGGGCGTTCAGAAAGTAATGCACCACATCGTTTTTCTCAGCTAATAATGAAGATAGAACCATGAAATTTTGCATACTTCAAATACGGCATGTGCCAATTGTGTGTACCAAATTGCATTGCAACGGCCAAATAATACGGCTGCCCTAAACCGTTGAAATGGAGCGTGTTAGCAACTTGCGTTATAAGCAGCGAATTGTGATAGAATTTCTCGTTGCAGAGAAAGAAATTGTTGTGAACATTCACAAGCGTCTATGTGATGTGTAAGGAAATTTTGCAGTCAACAGGAGTACAGTCAGTCGCTGGGTTCAGAGAATCAAAGAATCAGGAAGTGGAGATACGGAGCTGCTTGATCGGCCGCGCTGTGGACGTCCTGCCACAGCCACCAACGCAGAAATGTTAAAACGCGCTGAAGGCATTATTCTTACTGATAGTCGAATCACTACTCAACAATTGGCCTTACAGCTGTCATTCAGCATTGGTAATGCAAATACA
The DNA here is from genome assembly GCA_024509875.1 of Oreohelix idahoensis. NCBI lineage: Eukaryota > Metazoa > Mollusca > Gastropoda > Stylommatophora > Oreohelicidae > Oreohelix > Oreohelix idahoensis. The sequence goes on along the minus strand of JAMPIV010007616.1, from coordinate 59,217 downwards.
GTTATAAATACTCTCGGATTTTCTAAGGTTTGCGCAAGATGGGTTCCTCGAAGTCTCACAAATGACCACCGATTGCAAAGGAAAGCAATTTCTTCTGAATTGTTGGAGCGTTTTAATGCTGATGGAGAGAACTTTTTGGCTAAGATCGTTACGGGTGACGAAACCTGGGCACATCATTTTGAACCTGAGACAAAAAGACAGTCAATGGAGTGGCATCATCCGCAATCACAACGAAGAAAGAAATTCAAGACAGTTTCTTCAGCTGGAAAGGTCATGATCACTGTCTTTTGGGACATTGAAGGTGTGATTCTTGTGGACGTTATGCCAAGAGGAGAGACAATCAATTCGCAAGCTTACATTAAGACATTGACAAAACTCAATCAACGTTTCAGCAGAGTTCGGCCACACAAGAATCCAACAGACCTGTTTCTCCTTCACGACAATGCGCGACCTCACACAAGTCTGGCAACACGGGAAGCAATCACCAAATTGGGTTGGACTGTACTACCCCATCCACCCTATAGTCCCGATTTGGCACCCTCTGATTTTCATCTATTTGGTCCACTTAAAGATGCACTCCGTGGGACAAGGTTTGAAGATGATGAAGGAGTGATTCATGCAGCTAAGAAATGGCTACATGATCAAGGCAAAATCTGGTACGGGCTAGGAATACATGCACTTGTTTCGCGCTGGCACAAAGCCGTACAAGTTGATGGGGATTATGTTGAATAATACCGATGTTTACATGACATATCCATGTATATTGTATATAAATTTCATGCTTTTTTAATAAACAGCTCCTGAGAAAAACGATGTGGTGCATTACTTTCTGAACGGCCCTCGTATTACCATCGCCATCTCTCGGTTATCACTACTTAGATGAATCCGCTTGATGGCATCTCTAGTATACAGGCCAGACATGCGACGATGAAGTATTGACTGTAGGAGACTGATACCATGTATGTATTATATGAATTCCATGAACCTGATGTGATGATTCGTTAAATAAATGTACCCTTGTCCATGGACCCAGCCACGACGATAGTTGTCAATTCGATTCCATTTAATGCACTTTTTTTGGACACCTACACGTTCCATATAAAAATCAGCACGATACAAAACCAATCTCTCTTACACACCAAACCACACTGTAACAGAGAGAGAACATGGCGGCCTAGTGATGGGGAACGATTTGTCCTGAATTGTTCAACAATTTCTACAAGAAGAAAGATTCTATTTCATGTATTTATGAACTTTTCCGGCGCTTGTCAATATTACATCAAGTCCAGTTTATGGCACATGCGTGCTGGGAGTCATGACAACGCACCAAATTTTTTCAAGAAGATGTCCGTTTGAATGAAAGCTCCTATCAATTTCAATTTTATCAAGTCCGCAATGGCTCCATTTGATCGCAGGAACTGCTCCTATGATGCCTGAAGCCTGATTCAAGTCACCAGTCTGTTTCCTGACGTTGCCCTGTGGTGCATACGAGCGTCCTCGAAGATTTGTTGTTCGGCGCATCAGTTAAGTACTATTTTTGGTCTTGTAAAATTTTTTCAGGCTATCTTGTAGGCAGTCCTTCACGCAATTTCTATTCGTTTGTGTATGTTATATGTATTTATATGTATATTTGTAGTTTATTTATGTGGGTGGTTGGTAGGGAACCGTGAATTTTTTCAATCCCTCAACTCGTATGGGCGAGAAAATTCATGGTCGTTTCGTTAGGGCATTATGAACACTTTCATTTTTTGAGCAGAAGATCTGACTTGAGATTACTCGTCAAATATTCTGTCTGCTATTGAAATTGTTCAATAATATATGTTTAGTTGTAACGTTTTGTATATCTACATTGTATTTTCATTGTACCTTGTTTCATTTTGTTTATTTGCGTCATTTGTTCGTTAGATATTTGTACTTCTGACCTGACTATCGTTTAGTTTCACACAAAAATGTCAGTTGTTTGTATTGGGTCCTGTGGTGTATATTTTTAGATTTTGTGTTGTGGTTTGACCTAATTTAACTCCGCCTATGCCGGTCCCAAGCCCGGATGAAAAAGGAGGAGGGCAGCCTGCATGGAGGCCGTCAGGAGGCAGCCCCTCCACCATGCACAACAGGCCATTCACCTGTTTGTCTTAAACTATGATTACAAGCAATAATAATAATAATAATAGCCCCTTCAGTCATAACTGACTATGGGAATGCGCCCCTGAGGTGACAGCCCTCAGCTGCTTATTTTCCTGGTGCTCCTTTCGACGTTTTCTTCTCACCTCTGCTTCTTGTGTGAGCCTCTCTTCGCCCAATCTGAGGTGGCGCCGTAAATAGCATCGCCACTTAGTGCGATCGGCAGCTTCATCCTCCCATGTTGCTGGATCCATGTCCAGTGCCCTCATATCTCTCTTGCACACATCTCTGAACCTCAGCTGTGGTCGCCCAACTGTTCTCTTGCCATCTGCTAATTGTCCGTAGAAGATATCTTTTGGGATGCGACCATCTTCCATGCGGCGAACATGGCCAAGCCAGCGAAGTCTGCGCTGTCTAAGAAGCGTATACATACTTTGAAGGCCAGCACGTGACAACACCTCGACATTTGTCACTTTATCTTTCCACGAGATGCCGAGGATGCGGCGTAGACACCGCAAATGGAAGGTAAGGCTACGAACTGGAACGGACTACGACTTATGGAACATGGAACACAAGAAGTATAAATGGGAAAGAAAAGGAGCTGATGGAAGATATGAGGAAAGCAAAACTAGAAATCTTGGCTATTACCGAAACAAAGAAAAAGGGACAAGGAGTCATGGATCTCGATGGCAATACTTTGCTATACAGTGGTGTACCCACATCTGAAAGAGCTAAAGGGGGCGTGGGTTGCATTGTGGCCAAAAACCAGAAAGATAGTATCAAGGGATGGAACTTTGTCTCGGAGCGCATTATGGTTGTAAAACTAAAAGAAGGAGAAACCATAGTCAACCTGGTCATAGTGTATGGGCCAAATGAGGATGAGAGAGCAGAGGTCAAGGAAGAATTCTTCGAGCTGCTTCAAAGGACAGTGGATGGCTGCCTAGATGAAATTATCATGCTCGGAGATTTCAATGCCAGAGTTGGAAATGACCATGCTAGATGGGGTGGAGTTATCGGAAGATATGGAGAAGATACTCTCAAAGACAGTGGAAAGCGACTCCTCAGATTCTTCAGTGAGCAGAATTTGATCATGACCAACACAAAGTTCCCCCATAAGCGCATACATGCATACACTAGGTGTGAAACAACAAAGAATGAGAAGTCAGTGATCGACTATGCCATTGTTAGGAGGAGCTTATTCAAATATGTCCGGGATGCTAGAGTCTGGAGGGGGCCAGAGATTGGAAGTGATCACTCCCTGCTTACAATCAAAAGAACAACTGAAATAATGGCCTGACAGTTAAGTAAAGTTCAACGTGGATACTGCAATCTCACAAGCATGACCTAGCTCGTATTTGTTTCTGACCTATATCAGAAGGTAGTTGGACCGATACATGAGAAAATACAGAACAGAGAAAATTCCGTAACAGTTCTATACCGAACGCAATAATGCTTTGCTTATGTTAAACCCTGCTTGCAATGCCTCCCATTTTGGTAGATTACAAACTTAACGATGTGCACACCTTTACAGTTTCAGTTTATTAATATCAATTACTTACTTATTTACTCCTCTTCTACCTTGGGGTGTTGATGTTTGCCAGAGAGGGCGCCATGTTATTATATCAGCGGTCTTCCTCCTGGCTTGGTTGTTGTCCATTGCTCTGTACTTCGGAGATTATCTGATTTATTCATCTCAGTGAACTCTGGGTTGTTCAAGAGGTCTGGACCCATGGCTCTTGGAGTCCCATATTTGCTGTGCTAACTGATCGTATCCCATTTTGCAGACATGGCCGAATGACCGTAACTGGGACTATTCCACTGAAGTCCACAGTTGCTAGGTTTCGAAGCCGTGACCTTTGGTCTGTTACTTCGCCACCTTCCTTAGATGTCTCATGTCTGAGGTTTGGAACTGGCTATTGTGGGTTGTAGTCACTTCCCATAACTCGCATCCGTAAGTCAACACTGGAACATAGGTGGAGCGGTATACAGCCATCGTCTTCTTGCCACATTCTCTTTTGCTGAGTAATCCTCGATTTTATGGCCTGAAGAAACCTCACAGCTACTGCTCTTTTGATAGTCAACTTTTCTTTCATGGCTTCATTCCAGTCTATGATAGCTCCAAAGTATTTCAAGTGGTTGACCTGTTCTCCTAACATAATCTAATGTCTTTTTTCCTCTCGTGATATCAGCATGGTTTTTGTTTTTGGAGCTGCTGATGACTATCCCTTTCTCCTCCAGCTCTTCCGTCAAGACATGCAGGTTGGAATGAAGATATCCCTCGGATTATATTAATATGATGTAATTCTGAATGAAAAACATATGAGTAAAGAAATGTGCTTGAGTTGAGACATTTTAATTGTTACTCTTACAGGCAAGGTTCTAATACAATCATGTCTATGGTAAATGATGTGAGTGTGGAATTTACAGTTTAAAATTTTCTCAGACAGAAAAAAATTTAGCCTACTTGTACCTCCAACTTAAGCAAATTTTTATCTCCACCAGACGATCTACTTCTTGCAAATTCATCAACAGAATGATGGGAAATTCAAATTAAATGATTTTTTTTTACCGAATGATAACTTCACTTCAAAGAAAAAAATCGCATTTCTTACAATTGCAGTTCACGATTTCTTCTTCTTTGATCCTTAGCCGCCGACCGTCAAAGCAGTCAGTGGCCATCACGCCTAGTGGCGTCTTGTAGGGCAACAACAAATTGATTCCACTTTGCTCAATCGGTGGCCATCCTTCGTACAGTGCCCCAACTCTGGTTCATTCTTTGCATCTCAGCCTCCACAGTCCTCCGCCAGGTTGTTTTTGGTCGGCCTCTCTTTCGTTTTCCTTCAGGGGCCCAAAGCATAGCTGTTCTTGTGATGGCATCGGGGTCTCTTCTGAGGATATGGCCAACCCAGCTCCAGCGTCTGCCAGCTATAATGGTGTGCATGTCCTCTTGCTTGCGCCGAGTAAGCAGTTCACGAATAAAGTGAATTTTAGTCATTTCTGCAAATTTAATATGAAGAATTACAACAACATAATGCAGATTTGGAAATTCGAGGTCATTGTTAAAAACAAACTTTTCAAGTCTATAAAGTTTACAATTTCCTTTTTTTTTATCATTAAAAAACCCAGTTTGTTGGCTTCACAAGTTTTCTTTTTCGAGTCACTACGGCATAAAGGGTAAACTCGTCCAATCTGGATTCAAATGGCACGGTGAGCTCAATCAATATAACCTAATGCGATGATGAAGAAAGCAGCCCTATATCCGGCCGTCTTCGAGATTTTATTATACTCTCTGGATATGTCCAGGTAGGTCTACTGCCATCTCCCAGTCATTTCCACAGGCAAGGAGAGAGGATAAACTGCTACCTGATTCACTTGGTTTGGGGTGTGCTGACTTTCCTGCTCTCAGAAAGTATGTATTTGCAGTGTTTTGTCATTCGCCTTCATCCTTGACAGGTCTATTGTCGCAGCCAGCCCACTTAGCACTTTGTTGTGTCGCTATGTGTATCGACCTTACCCTAATGATACTTTGCAAGCTGAGAGCACGTGTGCCTCTCATGGCACAGGGGGCTATGCTCATCATCCGACTTTCCCAATCTCACAAGGGTTGTGGCCGATGGCAGGAAGTTATACATTAATCTAATAATGAAGCTGAGCCTAAGAGGTACCATATGCCATATATCATTCATGTCAAGGACCTTTGCTGGGCTCTTTCCCATGTAGTCCCTTGGCCTTGTTGGACCTGCTGCACTGCTTTTTGCAACCTCTTATCATTCTCAGCTCCTCGTATCTCCTGAACTACCATGTCTCTGCACTCCCTGTTTGAAGCTTTGGACCACCAGCGGATGTCGCAATGGCCAAATCCCCATCTATTCATCTGTGGGTATCCGATTACCTCCCTCAGCTTGAGCGACTCTTGAGCAGCATTAACAGCTTCTTCCACTTTCCACTTCCTTCCCGTTTTCAGTGTAGGCTGAGTGGACTTATCCACGTCATCTGCTGACTCGCGCACCATCATTGTGAGCCTTTCCTGTCCCATTATGTACTCTTCAACAACTGACTTGAGAGGAAGCAGAAGTTTTGACTCTTTGCTGTACAGAGCTACGTCTGATAGACCTGGCAGTACTCCTAGGCATTTCCTCATCAACTTGTTGACCTTTTCTTCTACAGCTATCACTGAATGGAGATTATTTCATATATAAGCAGTGTCCACAGCAATTTAGGTATCAACATGAACTGGAGGCACCACAGTTTGAACTTTCCTAGGAATCTGCTTTGGTCTATTATATAGCATTCTCCAGCATATCGTTAAGAACCTTCCCTCCTTCTTAAAGAACACGAACCATGCTCTCGAAATATTCTCTTCTGTCCAACTCTCAGTGGACCGTAAGTATCGTCTCTTTTTGCTAGAAGTGTGTGATACACCGCACATGTTGATACATCCAGAATGTAGAAGGATCGGGTGATAAGTTATAATGGTCAACTTGAAACCGACACAGTGTTGATGTTGAGTGAGAGTGTATATGTCAGGTGCGCGAATGCATGGACTGTTCTGTAAAGTTGACTAATCAATCAAGCACACACTCACTCATAGTTAAGAGTCACTGACGTGTACTACTGTGGACGCTTTTGTTCATGGATTTAATGAGACACGTACTGATATCACGGTTACAGTCACTGAACAGGTTGACAACAACATCGTATACTTGAAAAATGGTTTGCAATATCAAATAGGCATTCATGTCAAATATAGGTACAACTGGACATTAGCATACAAGCACTCCTGGTCCTAGTTGTCTGGCATCTCAGGCCCTAACTGACTAATCGCATCAGTTAGTGTTATCAAAAAATGTTTATCATATAAGGCTCCCTGGTAGGACCTCTTCTGGCTAAGTATTACAGTTCGTACATTAGCAAATTAAATGACGACAATCTTCAACCATCAATAGTAGGATTTATAATAGACAGATCTCTGTAAAGTCCTTAGATAGTAAGGGCACTCCTGTTCTCTGGGCGATAATCCGCTAGACCAAAAGCGGGGTCAAAAAATGGCTCCATCTTGCGTAAGCATCGCTCACCCCGAAGATGAATAATGAAACCTAATTAAAGGCTCTGTTCCTTATACTAAGGTGCATATAGGACTCTGCATGTCCAGTAGTCAAAACTGCTGCATATATCAAGCTGTTGTGCTGCTAGGTAACATGCCGTCTTTATATATATTCAACAAATCATATGGACGGACGTTATCACGTCGCCCACCTAGGTTTAGAAAGAGGTTACAAAAGTGTCTTCATACCTTAGTCATAGAAATAAACACACTAGCACATATCACACGCCATCACTTGGCGTAACAAATGAACACTGGGAAAATCACCGACATAATAGTCATACAGAGAAACAATCTCCTTCCCAGAATACGACCACAGAGATCAAATCTTCGGACTTTCCTATCCGAACAGCTTTCAGCAGATACCGACATGACGGAAGCCCTGACGACCACTTCCTCGTTCACACATGCGCAGAAGCACCCTTGACCCCAAAGTTCAGCTCCAAAATAGGACGACGTTAGACATTAAAAGATATAGAGATATAAGACTAAATCGCCTTAAATATTTAAGGAATAAACATTAACTCGGGTTATAAACCTTTTCAAGCAAGACCAATCTGTTTCTGGCCATACCAGAAGCAAACTGACGTAAATCTAGTATTCATACGCCAGGTTGAGACACAAGAAAAGATAACCCATATAACTGAATATAACATCGACCAATCAAGGTTATTTCCCTTAGATTATCAAATAAGTACCTTTCATCAGACAGATAGATAACTTTAAACATATATTGCCTACGAAGAATCTGTTGGTAACAGTGTGCTCTTTTTATACCTCCATTCCACACTGCATTGAACTGCATGCTCTTTGGTTCTTTCTCGACTAACGCATGTATCCCTTTATAGCCACAGACACTCTTATCCGTCTTGCAGAGCTGGCTCTTGAACTTAATTCTTTCGAATTTTATGGTCAGTTCTTCAACCAAATCAGTGGTGCTGCTGTAGTTTTAAAATGGGTCCCAGTTTGTCTGCCTTTTCATAGGCCATTTAGAGCACCATAATTGGCAACAGTACACTTGACTTTTCCCCAAGATGTATCGCTCATATATCGATGATAGCATAGGCTTCACTGTTGCGTCTGAAGCTGACTTATCTTGCTTTATTGATTTTGTTAACCACTTCCTTCCTACCGTCAAGTCCGGCTCCATCATGTCCACTGTTTGTATTAACTAACATAAAAATCAAAATGAATTTATTCTTGATAGTTCATAGTCAACATTCATTTTCTAAGGCACTGTGTTTTACTCAAATAAATAAAAGTGGCAACACTGGCAACTTCTATACCTTTTCGCAGGCTGAGACATCCATGTGTAAGTTTTGAAAATTGTCTTTATTTATTAACAGATGCGAGGAATATAAACCTTTGTCATCTTTAAGTACCGTGCTCGCTAGCGTAGGTGACCATGACGGTTCACAATTTCTTTCGCTCGATGTTGTTTATCAGTTTCTTTGTTAAAGGAGGCCTCCATGTTGGATTTGTAATTTTATTTTTAATGCGACCTCAGTGTTTGTCCTGCGTTTTTTTTGACAAGCTCGAAACTGCGTTGGCGATAGGTTCACTCTTTGAATCCTATGTAGTTTTGAATTCTTTAATTTGACACATATACCAAAATGCCAAAGCAATTCTATAGTATGAAAACTGAAATCGTTGTTTCGTCTCTTTTTAAGAGCATTTTGCTGAACACTGACGTGTGGCAACTGCTGAAAGGATATAACAGATAATACATCTGTTTTCACGGCAGAGATGGTTGCAAGCTCTGGAAATCTTTTCTAGCAACCCTCCTCATAAATTGACATTATTAACAGACTCACTTTCTGCTATTCAAGCTATATTCAAGCTATAAGTAACTTACGAGAATGCAGTAGACCTGATATAGCAGAAGAGATATTACTGGGAAATACTTCTCTATGGTCCACAGGATGTTCTGTTCTGATAGATTGGATACCATGTTGGCAAAGAAGGAAATAAAAAGGCGGATAAAGAAGCTAAGAAAAGGACAAATATTAGAAACCAAATAAATGTTAGGATGAGTAAAACAGAAATCAAAAGCTTAAGTAAAAGAAAAATAAACGAGGAATGGACAGCAGAGTGGGATGAAGTCTGAACTGGAGACATGCAATGCATATAAATTGTTCAAGGCTCCAACAAGAACGTGTCAGATATCTAGAGGACTACAAATTCCTAGCAATAAGAAACTTCTTAGACTGCAACTAGGAATTGGCTATTTTAGAATAGAAGAACCTTACTGTGCAGACTGTCTAGAAAAAAAAAATGATATAGAGCATTTCCTATTAAAATGTAGGAAGTATGAACAACAGAAAACCAGTATTAGATTATTATATGCAATTCATCCATAACTGTTGAACAGGTATTGAGAATAGACAGACCTAGAGAATTCACAATGGGGTTAAACAGTATATAACAATAACTAAAATTAATATATAAGGATCAATGATGGTGGGAGGAAAAGGTTTAGTCTGATGGGGTACTTGTATGGCTGATGTCAGATAATTGGTGGATTTGATGCAATCTCAGACACTACCCTTCCCTTCTCACCCATTTTTACCTTGTTAACAACAGGGTGGTTGTGTTAGACTTCATTTTAGTTTTTTTTTTGTATTTGTTTGTATTTACGTTATTTTTATCTGTTTATATTAGTTTCTTTTTTTTTTTTTCATTTCTTTATTTATTCATTTGTTTTTATTTTTATTATTTGTTTCTTGGAAAGGAGAGGTCACACACATACATTCACACAGTTTTGATTTACTATATTTGGACTGATTGGAGGGGAGAAGAAAATACTATATTTAAATATCGGAAATCAGATTCTATTGTCATGAAGTTATTACACTATATATTTTAATTATAACCCATCAAGGGTTGAACGGCATACTTTGTTTAAAAAAAAAAACTTAACACTGCTGTGGCGTAGCTGGCAGTCTTTTTCAGGACAAGTCCTTTTCAGGGCTTCATGATGCTAGCAGATAGATAATGTTAGATCTTTTTAGGACCTAGTGCCTATCATCCCGAGTTGGGCTAGCAGTCCTTTTCTGAGATATTTCATGCTAGCTGATGGAAGATAATAGTCATTTTCTGGACTTATATTTCATCAACACTGCACTTCACTTAACAAAGTACGCTTATTTTTTAATGGCGAATTGCGCTTGGATATAACCAACAGAATTTAGTCTAGGTTGAAAGTAACATGCATCACCCTTAGAAGACAAAACCTTAACAGCTACATTATCTTGAAAAAATGCATACCATCATAGCTGGCAGATGCTGGAGCTGGGTTGGCCATGTACTCAGAAGAGACCCCGATGCCATCACAAGAACAGCTATGCTATGGACCCCTGAAGGAAAATGAAAGAGAGGCTGACCAAAAACAACTTGGCGGAGGACTGTGGAGGCTGAGATGCAAAGAATGAACCAAAGTTGGGGCACTGTACGAAGGATGGCCGCCGACCAAGCAAAGTGGAATCAATTTGTTCTTGCCCTACAAGACGCCACCAGGCGTAATGGCCACTGACTGCTTGATATTATTTAAGTGGGTGCTTTTGTTATGTATAAAAAGAAATAAATGAAAATTGTTGTGAAATGCTTTAAATCAATTCTTGGTATGAAAATGTGTTTGTTATTCCTTGTGAAGTGCAGATGTGATTAAAAAATAATTAAAAGTAAAATGGTGTCCTTCACTTAAATATTTCAGCTCTATTTTAATCTATGGCAATAAAATGTTCAGGATATCAATACACATTTTGTTTCAAACATATCTACATATTTGTATCATTATCACTTCACATACATGAATTTTTTTAAAGAGAACCACATATTTTTTTAAATAAAAATGGACATCTAAAATGAGTGCATTTTTTTTCTAAATGTTGTTTTACAAACAGGCAATAAAAATATAGGACCTACATTGAATCAGTAAATGCATGGGCTATGAAATAAAATATGGGAAAAGGGGCTTAGACATCTTGTGAAATGTTTTTAAACTATTTTGTTATGTGAAAAAGTGTTGGTGTCTTGTAAAGTGTAGACCTGATTGAAAATAACCATAAAAAAAAGATTAAGCAAATGTGCATCCATTTTAAAATACATTAACCCTTTTTTGTCACAATCACTTCACAGATATAATTTTAATGATTCTTTTTCCAGATCCACATATTTCTGCAAGAAACCAAAGATGAAACTATTATAACTAATATTATTTACAAATACCAAATTTTATTTTATGTGTCCCAGAAGAATTTTGTCACTATTCATATGCTTTAATGGTAGTCATAAATACATTGTGGCTGGTTTTGACAGCCCGTGCAATAATAATGGGAGTGCTGACGATAAGCAGGTGTGCTACAGAGGACACAGTTCCTATCTCTTTTTGTATAACAAATCAGATGCCTTGTGTCACAGAAGGTTTTCAAAGCTGAGGCTGCTTGAAGTCTAACAATATCAGTAGCTACATTTTCTTGGATGCTTAGTGTACTCAAAACAGCAGAAGCTTCAGTTATTTGGTGAAGCAGATTTCTCTTGAACTGTGGCATGATGAAAACAATATAACATTGAAGCATTGACCTCTGCGACTAAGGAGGGTTGGGCATGGGGCCGGTTACCCCATCCCGTAAAAAATTTAAACCACAAAAAACTTCAACAAACATGGACAAAGAACTTCCAGATTTGGCACCTGGAATGTTCAGACATTAAACAAACAAGGGAAAGTGGCACAAGTAGCAGCAGAGATGAAGGAATATAAAATCGAGGTTCTGGGACTGTGTGAAACAAGGTGGAAGGGGGTAGACAGGAAGAAACTTATCACAGGTGAATTGGTGCTGTCCTCAGGACATGAAGATGAAAGTTGACACCACAGTGAAGGGGTAGCTCTTATGTTATCTAAAGAAGCACAGAAAGCACTCATTGAATGGGAAGCTGTTGGATCCAGAATAATAACAGCTTCTTTTAAAACAGCTAAAGAGAAAATAAATGTAAATGTCATCCAATGTTATGCACCAACTAATGACAAAGAAGAGTCGGTGAAAGAAGCATTTTATACTAGACTACAGGACATTATGGAAAAAGTAAAAAGAGACATCACAATTTTGATGGGTGACATGAATGCAAAGATAGGTACAGTCAACACCAGCTTTGAAGAAGTCATGGGAAAACAGGGGCTAGGAATAATGAATAAAAATGTGGAACTATTCTCAAACTTCTGTGCTTCAAATCAACTGGCTACAGGAGGAAGCATGTTTCCACATAAGAGAATACACAAGGCAACATGGATATCACCAGACCATAGAAAAGAAAATCAGATTGATCATATATGCATAAACAAGAAGTTTAGATAGAGGAGCAGATGTGGCATCAGATCACCACCTTCTGATAGCCAAAGTAAAACTGAAACTCAAGAGATATGCAACAATGCAAAATTATAGACAACAATTTAATATAGGACATCTAAGAAATCAAGAAACAAGAGACACATTTGCGGTCACAATATCCAACAAATTCCAAGTGCTCCAACAACTGGAAGATGCAGAGAATACAGAAGACTATTGGCAGCAAATCAAAACGGTATGGAATGAGACATGTGAAGAAATACTGGGGAAAAGGGAATGACAACAAAAAGCATAGATAACAACAGAAACCATCAATAAGATAAAAGACAGGAAAAACAAGAAAGCAGATTTAAACACAAGCAAAACCAGAAGTTCCAAAGCCAAGGCTCAAGAAGTGTACACAGAAGCAAACAAAGAAGTAAAAAGAAGTATCAAAAGAGACAAGAGGAAGTATATTGAGGAGTTGGCAAGAGAGGCAGAAGATGCTGTAGCCAAAAGTAATATGAGAGAACTGTATAACAGCACAAAGAAGCTAACGGGGAAATACAAGCAAACAAGTTGCCTCATAAAAGACAAGAATGGAAAACTGCTCAACAATATACAAGAGCAAATGAAGAGGTGGACAGAATATTTTGGGGACCTTCTCAATAGACCAGCTCCACAAAACCCGCCAGACATCCAGCCAGCAGAAGAAGAGCTACAAATTAACGGCGAAAGACCAACGAAGGAAGAAATAAAGAAAGCCATAAAGCTTCTAAGAGATGGAAAAGCGTCTGGACCTGATGGCATTCCAGCAGAGACCATCAAAGCAGATATCGACACGGCTACAGAGATGTTATATAAATTACTTGGTAAAGTCTGGGAAAAGGAAGAGATACCAGCAGAATGGAAGGAAGGATATCTGGTTAAGTTGCCTAAGAAGGGAAATTTACAAGAGTACACAAGTTATAGAGGAATAATGTTACTTTCAGTGCCAGGAAAAGTATTAAACAGAATTATCCTTGAAAGATTAAAAGAGTCCATAGACAAGCAACTGAGAGATGAACAAGCAGGTTTTCGACAAAATAGATCCTGTACAGACCAGATAGCCACTTTGAGAATAATAGTTGAACAAAGTCTGGAATGGAATTCACCACTATACATTGGATTTGTGGACTACGAAAAGGCATTTGACAGTGTAGACAGAGAATCACTTTGGAAATTGATGAGGCATTATGCAGTTCCCCTGAAGATCATTAATTTAATAAAGAAAACATATGAAGAGTTCTTCATGAAGGACAGCTTACAGAACCGTTTGGGATAAGAACAGGAGTGCGACAGGGATGCCTCTTGTCTCCATTTCTTTTCTTACTAGCAATAGACTGGGTTACGAGAACATTGACAACACACAACAGAAATGGAATCCAGTGTACTCTGACTAAGCAGTTGGATGATCTGGATTTTGCTGATGACTTAGCTCTTCTGTCCCATAACCATAATCAGATGCAGGACAAATTGAAAACACTCGATGAGAGGTCACAGCAATTGGGTCTAAAAATACACAGGGAAAAGACAAAGATAATGAGAATAAATGCGGGTAATGATAACAGGGTTGATCTTGAAGAAACACCAATACAAGATGTAGAATCGTACACATATCTTGGCAGCAATATAGACAAAGTTGGAGGGACAGACAGTGATATCAAAATAAGAATACAAAAAGCAAGAGGAGCTTTCATTGCATTGGGAAATATATGGAGATCAAGAGAAATTGGATCCAACACAAAAATAAGAATCTTCAACTCAAATGTGAAGTCAGTCCTATTGTATGGCTCTGAGACATGGAGAACAACAAAGACAACTACCAAAAAGCTACAGACTTTCATAAATGGGTGCTTGCGTAGAATAGAGGGATTAAAAGGGTATGACAAGGTTACCAACGTGGAACTGATGACAAGAACTAGACAAGTGCCAGTGGAACAAGAGATGAGAAGAAGATGATGGCGATGGATAGGACACACACTGAGGAAACCTGTTGATAGCATTACAAGGCAGTCCTTGTTCTGGAATCCCCAGGGCAAGAGAGGCAGAGGTAGACCAAGAAGCATATGGAGAAGAGAGCTGGAAACAGAGGTGAAAATGATAAGGAGAACGTGGAAAGAACTTGAGATGATGGCACGTGACAATAGGACTTGAATGTGTTTGTTGAAGGCCTATGCTCCTTTGGGAGTGGAGGGTTATGAATGAATGAATTGACCTCCTCTACTTCAAGCAGTGAGAAAAATATTGTTTCTAATTATTTATAAAATTTTCTATTCTTTACACCATAATAGCCAACTCTTTGGTCCAGAAGGTTAGACTTATTCATTAAACTGTTGTATTCCTGTATAATTTTCAGCTTTACAGTGTGCTTCCATGTGGTTGTGGCTTCTACTTAGGCCTAAGAAAACACAAGAAATACTGATTTCTTGGCCTTTTTTATCTCTAAAGGCTGTACACAACATCTTGCTTGTTTGTGTCATGTACTATCTGTATTCAAGATAACTAAGGGGAAGAGTCTTCAGTTTAAAGGGAAAATTTCTTAAGAAAATGTTAGGAGTGCCTGTGTAGTATTGCTTCTTCTCCAGTAAGAAGTTCTCTTGAGGTGTAATTCCTGCCTGTAAATAAATGATGGCCTGTACCCAAAGGCTGTATTAGAGTCTGAAAAATCTTTAGAGCTTGGCCACTGTTTGAATCCACTTCAGGATCATATGATGTATCTAAAACAAAATATGTTTACATGTTCACCACATATCCAGTTGCTGAATCACATAAACCAAAGACTTTTCTGTGATATCTGCTTGGTCTTTGGGGATTATGTTGCGTGTATTGCCATCTGCTTTTGTACCCTATGCTTCATCCAAACAGAGATTTTGGAATAAGTGAAAGGCGTTTTGAAATTTGTGTAACAAAATGTTCATAAATGGTTCAGTTTTTTCTTTTCCTTGTGAATGTCATCAGAGACATGAAGCATAATATGACATAATGCTTCATTTCAATTTCTTAAAAACATGTGACTAAACCAAGGTGTAAACAATTCTGCAGATGTAGACCAGTAGTCATGCATGAATGGTTCCTTCTGAATCCCAATATTTATTAGGACAGCAGTAAATTTATACAGTTCAGGGCGTGTGACTTTGGTCCATCTGACATACATTAAATATTGTTTTGAAGGAATATTCTGAATACGTTTGAGTTTGGCACAATAACGTATGCACTGACACATGTAATCTTTAATTTCATTAGTAAATAAAACATTATATCATTTCAGTGGGGTTGACATGTCAAGCCCCTTGGTCACACCTTTTGGCAAAACTGAAATGTATCCTGTGTCAAGCCTTCAGCAATTTCTATCCACTCTGGGACATCTTGTGAGACTCTACTTGCCTCTCAACTTGTAGCTGTACTGTTAACTTTACTGGTTGTTTGAACTAGGTTTTTACCATTTCCTTTCCCTTTACTGACAGAAAGTTTAGCAGTTGTTATGCTACCTCATACCTGTTCATTCAGGGAGGATAGTGTGGTTCACTTGCATAGCTAGGCGGGGTTGTCGCACGGAAGGTCCAGGGTTCAAATCCTGGGTAAGCCACTCATGTCTGTTGTTTTTCTGTTGTCTAGTGTTCTACTTCTTTATTTCTTACGAGTGCCTGATAACATACCTTTATATTTGTTTCATATTAATTTACTGTTTACAGGCCTCGGGTTTCCCTTCCTTATGTGTTATATATGTTTATACAATACCAAACCTACCCTCTGTCCTGTTCTCACTGTTCAAGTCTACTATCATACTGGACACAGTATTTAGGTCTTTGTCTTGTTGGACTGACCAATACTGATATATAGGGGAACAACAGAAGTGATTGCGTCATTAATAGGCTGAACTGCTCATGGTAAACTTCCGGTGTTATGTATAGAGGTTCGCACTAATGACCTGTCGTCGAAACATCATTTTTTGATGATGCGTAGATGGCAGGGAGGATAGTGTGGTTCACTTGCATAGCTAGGCGGGGTTGTCGCATGGAAGGTCCAGGGTTCAAATCCTGGGTAAGCCACTCATGTCTGTTGTTTTTCTGTTGTCTAGTGTTCTACTTCTTTATTTCTTACAAGTGCCTGATAACATACCTTTATATTTGTTTCATATTAATTTACTGTTCATTCAGCTGCTCAGTATCCCCATTAGAATAGTCACTTTCATGAATATTCTAACATGAAGTCTTTGCAAAGCCCTCATCTGAATCACTAAGATTAACTGAAAAACTACTGTCACTATAATTCTCTTCTGTTCACTGAAAAATAAGCAGCCATCCTTGATCAGCTTATAGCCAGTGTTAAGAAGATGAATCTCTTTCCTTTGATCATAAACAAATGATTAGCAGCACTAGTAACGGATATAAAGAAGTATAAAATTTCAGTTTCATAAATTTTTTTCCCCATTCCAAAACGTTCACACATGTTTGCCAAATATATGGAAATGATTTAAACCAGCTAATTGCCAAGTATTTTCAGATTTTCTTTTCAAATTCAGACATATCATGCTGGCACAAGATATGCCTTGCAGATAAATGTAATGGGCAAAGTGGTGTGTAGTACTACTTGTGGGTTAGAGCAAGTTAAAGTTGTTTGACAAAACTCGAAACTGACTTGTGGTAAGGTTAAGGCTAGCTATAATGGAGGTGCCAATAGCCAGTTTAGCAAAATAAGAGATGCAGTCTCCTTATCCAAACTTCTAATTTTTTTTTAAAATGAATGAATAAAAATATTGAGTAACCTCAGTTTAATTACTATATAGGCCCTGTGGTGCCTCTAAGTCTAGATAATTTCTTCAGCTGCCAAAACCTGATGTGGCTTCACATTTCCTGTCCAATTACTGTAAATAATATCAATTTAAATGTCTAAATTTTGTGAGTGTTTGCATGTGTGTGTTTGTCCATTTCCTAAAAGTAGTCTGTTCATACCTGTCACAGTGTAACAGCAAAAAATAAAAAAGGACAGGAAAAAAGTAGAGTAATGTGAAGGCTTGAAGTGTTTGGACTGATTTGTTAATGTGCTTTACATTTATCATCAGCAATATGTAGTACTTGTACCTCACAAGATCTTCATTTTCCCCTGCTATACCTCACTAATCATTTTATATTTGTTTTTGTTCTTGCTATAATCATTTATTAGTTGATTAATTTCCAGCTCTACTTTTCCATTACCTCAAGCTCTGCACTTCCTACCAAGGTTGTTGATTACCTGCTGATACTTTATTTAGTTCTCACCTTACTTACTTCACTCTTCCCCTTTCAATATATTTTTAACCATGGTCATATGCCCTATTGTTTCCTCTGCCATTAATGATGTCCCTCTTTATTCTTACTACTTTTATGCCAGCTATGTTCCCATGCAGGGGGTGTCTTCTGTCTGTGGTTATAATCATATAGTCTCTTTACCTTGGCCATCACATATCTGGATCTAATCAATACTGATCCAAGCATGTACTTCATAGTCATAGTGGGTTTATCTCATACACAGCCCATGATGATATGCATCCCTTCATTTTGATTGTGTTCCCAGCCATTTACATTGTAATACTGACAGCATGTGTATTCCCAGCTCATATTTGATATCGGGGTTAGAGTGGCTAAGAGATATTTTGTCCACCTCCTTAACTACCAGGTTCAAATCCCAGTTGAGGGAATATATACTACTCATCAAAAGTCAAGGGCCACCCTATTATTTTCAATACACTTTTATATAAGCGCATAGAATGATTAAATGAAGGAAGTTTTTAGTAAAAATGGGTGCAATATCTTCCTCTGACAGTCCTCTATGCACGTTCAGCATAAAAACAACTTACCAACAACCATGGTGATCACGTGCAATTTGGTTTGCTGACCATAAATTCACATTTTTAATCTGTTTTTTTCAAACTTCCGTACAACCAAACAGGTGAAGTAATCATGCTGATTGACATTCCACGTGCAATGGCAACTTTTCGTGAACAAGGTTCTTTCTTAATTTGTTTTACAATCAGCAGACTTAGGGTAGTTTCATCGCTTGCAAAAACCATGCCACTGAGAAGAAGTCTTGACACCTTACAAAGAATGAGGGCTATAGCATGGGTTGAAAGTGGTTTATCTGTCCGTGAGGTTGCTAGACGGCTTGCAGTGTCACACTCTACTATCCAAAGAATTTTGGAGAGATTTCAGGCCACAGGAAGTGTGGAGGATCGCCACCAGCCAGGTCGCCCTAGATGCACCAATAGACATGATGACCAGTACCTCTTGTTGTCAGCCTTGCACCATCGAACAGTGACTTGTTCCACTCTAAGATGTCAACTGAGACAAACTGTAAACGTTAATGTCAGTCAAAGCACCATTCGCAGACGTTTACATGAATTTGGACTGGCTGCTCGATGTCCTGCAGTCAGAATCCCTCTTACTCCTGCTCATCGCAGAGCCCGTGTTGCTTGGTGTCGCGAGCACATCCAATGGACAAGGCAACAATGGAGTCAAGTTCTCTTCACTGATGAATCTTACTTCACCGTGTCATTCAATGATGGCAGGATTTGAGTTTGGAGACGACCAGGAGAGCGATTTACTGATGACACAATTCGAGAGGTGGATCGTTATGGTAGGGGTTCTGTCATGGGCTGGGGAGGCTTCTACAGACACGGCAGGACCCCACTCTACATCATCCAAGGCAACTTGACCGGCCCAAGATACCAGAACGAAATCTTGAGACCAATTGTTCAGCCTGCTCTGGAAGCCATAGGTGGTAATGCCATCCTCCAAGATGATAACGCTCGACCCCATCGAGCTTGTGTGGTGAATGAGTTTATTCAGCAACATGGGATCATCAGGATGGCATGGCCAGCTCATTCACCTGACCTTTCTCCGATTGAGCACCTCTGGGATGTCCTTGGTCGAAGATTGTCAACAAATCACCACCTGCCAATGGATGTTGCGCAGCTGACTGCATTTCTGCTTCAGGAATGGCAGGCTGTTCCTCATGATACTCTTCGGACCCTTGTGGACTCGATGCGTCTATGCTGTCTTGAATGCCTTGCTGCAAACGGTGGTCATACCCAATTTTGAAATGTCTATTTCTCCAATATCTATTATGTGACTTTTGAAAAGGTGGGTGACACACTTCACAGCTTCATAGCGTTTGAATGTGAGTTTCCATTTCTTTATGTGACATGTCAATTTAGTATTCAGTAAATGCCATTTTGACTGATACCAATTACGTTTATATCAGATTTGTTTTATGGTTTCAACCAAGGTTTTTCTAAGTGGCCCTTGACTTTTGACGAGTAGTATAATTTATGGAAATTTTTTTCTTTTCAGAACCCGTGGTCCTAATAATGTCATACTTCCCCCCTGGTCTCCTGGGTAGTGAGATCGGATGACTAGCCTTCTCGGATAAGGGCGAAAAAATAGGAGGTCCCATGTGCAAATTGCGCACGTTAAAAATCCAACGGCAGTTGGAAATCATAACGAGTAGGCCTATGAGGCTAGTGCCCTAGCAGAATTTTAAAATTAGAAACCTACCCCACAAAAAAATTTATAAAAATGTGTGATTCTTATATACACACATTGGGATTCTTGCCAGTGCTACAGAGTTCATTCACTGTGCTGAGATCCTCCTTGTGTGATCTAGAGGAGATTGGAGCACTGCTGGACTTTTCCGTATGCAATGAAGATAATCCTAAAAACCAAACCAAACCAAACCAGACCATATTCGATTACTGACATGACTAACTGATGATATAGGAGAAACAATAGTCTCTGCTCCAGGTGCATAGCAGTCAGTGTTTGTAAAGCTGCCAGACTTCACTAGCATTTCTGTATGATCAGCTCAATATGGTACTTGTAAGATGACCTATATTTGTTCTATAATTATTATATGATACTGTAATAAAAGGGAAAGATGGCATAAATCAGCAAAATTGTCATGTTAAAAGCCCCCCCCCCCCCCCCCCCCCCCCCCCCCCCCCACCCTACACCCCCCCCCCCCCCCCCTCCCCCCCTTTCCCCCCCCATCCCCCACCCCCCCCATAAAAAAAAAAAAAAAGAATAATGCTACTATGGTTGGAAACTTATGCATCTGAGAACACACTTTTGACATTTATTCATGTGACAACACACCCCCTACATTTATTCCTGTGAGAACACTAGTTTTGAATTATGTGATGTCCTCATTGGTGCTTCTCTAACATAAAATGTGACTACACTGTACCTCACAGGGAGCTAAAAGGTAAGGAACAGAAGAGATCTATTGCTCACAAAATGAAATAAAGTGGCTCAATGGGAACATTTATTTCAAATTTCCTTCATTTATTTCATTATTCTGTGATAGAATTTATTAAAATGCAGCACTTTCTAGCAAAATGTGTAACTTGTCTGTATATCTGATTTCAAGAACAGAGCAAAAAAAAAAAAAATTACTTTTGTAGAAATTCCCAAATGTTTATAATATATGAAACTTAGAATCTGGCTATCAAATGGTAAAAGTTACATTTCTCAAACATGATCTTACACACAGTTAGTATACTTATGAAAATCTCTGAATCACTCAGAAAAATCAATATGGCACAAACTGTTTAAAATGCTATCACAGACATACTATCATCAAACATGTATAACACCCTATTTTTAATCTGCTAAAACATTCCTATATGGCTGCAAATTCTCATAGCTGATGTTTGTTGCCAGTACATGTTGTTTATAATTCTCAGGTCCTTACCATTGATGTTGATGTTTTCTAACGTTTTTATAATTTTCTCATTGTTTACTATGTTTAATACCTTAGTGTAGTTTATAAAGCACATGTATAGAATGATGTTAGGTAGAAGTTATAATTTTTAAAAATGATCATATATGCATCTTGATGCATTTGACAGCTCTGAATCATTCAGAAGAAAATCAGTATGGCAAAGACTGTTGATTGTGACATTGGACATACTACCATTAAACATGAATGACTCTTCCTTATATTTTCAAATTGTTATATTTTTTCACCATTATAAAAAAAAAAAAAAGTTTGAGTGAAACTTCTTGTGATATCAATATCTCAAATAACCAGCATGTAACAAACTGTCTAAGATTTTGCTACATATAATTTATTTTCTTTTCAGCTGCAGAAAAATATGGAACAGAAGAACCCATTTCTGGATCAAAAAATAAAACAGAACATTAATTCAGATTTTATAGTGAGTATTCTTTTTAATTCTTAAATAACAAATTTTTATACAGCCAAAGTGAGTTAAACTGAAAAACCTGTTAAAATATTGTCCATTTAAACATTTTATTACTTATTGCTAGGTTCTTTGTGGTTTTTTCTTTCTATAACAGTGTAGTATATGTAAATGTAATATAAGGTCTTCATCAGAGACATAGGCATAAAACAGTGGAGAAAAGAAAGTTATTTAAATACATACAAGTGTTCATGTAGTTGTCAAACTGGGGCAGTGTTTAAGACTGAAGTGGTTTGTCTCAAACTTGAATATGTTCAATATTTTGTTTTCAGGGACACACAGTGAAGATAGTTATCAAACTGGGGCAGTGTTTAAGACTGAAGTGGTTTGTGTCAAACTTGAATATGTTCAATATTTTGTTTTCAGGGACACACAGTGAAGATAGTTGTCAAACTGGGGCAGTGTTTAAGACTGAAGTGGTTTGTGTCAAACTTGAATATGTTCAATATTTTGTTTTCAGGGACACACAGTGAAGATAGTTGTCAAACTGGGGCAGTGTTTAAGACTGAAGTGGTTTGTGTCAAACTTGAATATGTTCAATATTTTGTTTTCAGGGACACACAGTGAAGATATCTGTCAAACTGGGGCAGTGTTTAAGACTGAAGTGGTTTGTCTCAAACTTGAATATGTTCAATATTTTGTTTTCAGGGACACACAGTGAAGATATCTGTCAAACTGGGGCAATGTTTAAGACTGAAGTGGTTTGTCTCAAACTTGAATATGTTCAATATTTTGTTTTCAGGGACACACAGTGAAGATATCTGTCAAACTTGGGCAGTGTTTAAGACTGAAGTGGTTTGTTTCAAACTTGAATATGTTCAATATTTTGTTTTCAGAGACACACAGTGAAGATAGTTGTCAAACTGGGGCAATGTTTAAGACTGAAGTGGTTTGTTTTAAACTTGAATATGTTCAATATTTTGTTTTCAGGGACACACAGTGAAGATAGTTGTCAAACTGGGGCAATGTTTAAGACTGAAGTGGTTTGTTTCAAACTTGAATATGTTCAATATTTTGTTTTCAGAGACACACAGTGAAGATAGTTGTCAAACTGGGGCAGTGTTTAAGACTGAAGTGGTTTGTGTCAAACTTGAATATGTTCAATATTTTGTTTTCAGGGACACACAGTGAAGATAGAAAGTGAAGGTGAAGAAGATGGTCATGTTTCTGCAGGGAGAGAGAGTATGAGGACCAGTTCCACATCCGTATATCCTGCTGGGGACAATTTACTCAGTAATGCTTTACAAATTTTTAACATAAATGTAACCTGTACTCAATATGTTACCACTATCAACAAATATGTAACATAATAAGTGTTCATTATATACATCCACCACAAACATCATATATTTTACGGTTTCTAGACTATATGTATGATAAGGTTGATAACGTTGGATTTTTATTCCCGTTAATGATATCCACCAAAAGATAGATATAAGTGGATGGAAGCAGACATCATCATCATCATCAGTTGATAAGATCTCTATGGTGTTGTTTGCTCCACTGTAGTGTATGGAATGTCAACTTGACCTACGCAGTGGTGTGTAGACATGGATTGAGTGTATAATGTGCGAATGATGATAAAGGTTCGTGGTGTTGACAAAAAATGTTCTTTTCTCACACTCATGTATGGCTGGAAGTCATCGACACCAACGACTGTGTACCTTTTCTAAAGTTTAATTGGACGTACACACTCGACAGCACAGATAGTGACAAATCACAGGTTGCCATAATACATCATAGTACAGTGGATAAATGGTCTTGCAATGTTACATGGGCACTCATGTAGAATAAGTGTATAATGGACTGTCAGTAGCCAAGCACTCAGTATCGCCCATACATATATCATCTGACTTCACTGACTGAGCACGTCAGCTTATAAACAATATTTCAGATGGCTTCTAAACCTAATCTCGTCTAGCGACGATTCTTCAACATAATGTTCAGCACATATTTTTCCATATAATAATATTGAACCGCTAATAACGGGTTCTCATGTGTAGCAGTGATCTCTGGACTAAACAAGCGATAATACGGGCATCCCTTTTCTCTTCTTGAAAGTCACTACATGTTTTGGTTCCAAGATGGCTTCACTCGTGAGCTGTCACTCACGTTTGGATACAGATAATGAATCTGTCCTAAAGTTAGTCATTCATAAAACATTTCATTGCTCTGTAGATTTGATCATGAACAATTGACTGCAATCTACAGGATATAGTGCTGCTAGGAATCGAAGTCGTTTTCATCGAGTCAAATATATTCTCTTAGACATTCAAATCGTAACTATCGAAAATGGTGGCTTCGATCGAGAGTTCATAAGAGTATCTTTGATTACCTTGGTAGAGGAAATATGAAACTGCCATTCCTTGGCAATACGACTAAACACTGGGGTAAAGCATACACGATAGGTTTAGACGACTATCACCTTCCCCACAAATACTGAGATCACTTTTTCCCCGGCGACAGGCCGACATGGAAAAACACACAGTCCCTATCAGGACGAAGCCAAATCACACCACACTCTAGCGACACATCCGCCGAATAGCCTTCGACCTCTCTAGAGACAACAGAACATATAGTTCGACTTAGATATGTAAAGATATACAGATATAAGACAGACTCGTCCTACTCAGACAAACAATACACATAAATTCAGGCCATAGATATTCTGAAGCAAGAACAATCTATTATTACCCAAACAACGAATAAATCGCAGTAAAATGGATTTATCCGCGGAGTTTGATCGAAAGAGCCGACACAACTTTCAAGGGAAGTAACTCAATAATGACTTTCCCTTAAGCACTAAAAAAAATTACCTATGTATAATATTGTAAGATATCAAAGACTGCACGTAACAGTCTTACCACACCTCCCGGGAAAAAAAAAAAGTTCCATTTTTTTTTTTTGAAATACATCTAGGAGCAACGTACAATAGGCTCACAACGCATGAATAATGCGCAGATGAAAATATCAGGAATACCTATAACGCCTAATATGAGGCTAAGTCGACTTATGGAGCGACTGGAGAGAATGTGTCTCATAAACTGAGAGAAATTATTTCTCTACAAGTATATTTTTCCAGGAAGGTGTCATCAAAGTATAATACAATTCTGGCAATTACACAATGCCTAAAAAATTCATATCATCATTTCGCATTAGATATCTTAAATTTATGATTTATGAAGAAAAAAATCATCAAAGCACAGCGGTGAATAAACATCAATGAACCGCTATGTAGTGATACAATCATTATATTATTAAATTACAAATGTGTATCTATCATGATATAGAAAAGGAACTACTATAGAACTAGACATATCAAGAAGTCTAAGCCCTAATAGTTATGTGGAATCATGTGGGCATCTTGACAGAATGTCTGCCATCACATTATCTGATCCACGAATAGCTCGCACAGAGAAATGAAAAGGTTGAAGAGCAATTGCATATCGAGTAGACCTCGAGCTCTTCAAATTCTTACTCTGTATAGCAGTAAGAGCTTTTTGGTCGGTTTCTACTATGAAATGTGCGCCTAGAAGGAATCTCTGTAGTTTGAGGATCGACCAAACCATAGCTAATAGCTCACGGGTCTAAAACCGAATAATTCCTTTCTGCCGCATTAAGTTTTCTGGAAATATACATTACAGGATGCAGAGTTCCAGAGTACTCTTGCATTAGTGCCGCTCCAATCCCAGTGGATGAAGCGTCACTACGAAGAACGAATGTCTTATCTTTAGTGGGTAGCACTAATAGGTGGTGTTGAAAAACAATGTGTTTTAATCTTTATCCAGAGAGCATTGGCATTCCTGAGACCAGTGGACCACATTAGGCGAACCTTTCTTTAGAAGTGTTGAGAGAGGTGCCATGATAGAGGATAGATTCTGAATGAATCTGCCATAAAATTGAATAAGACCTAACAGACTTCTCACCTGTTTTTTAGTCTTAGGGATTGAGATGTTAAGTATCTTACTAGTATTATGGTCCTCTGTCTTTAGGAAACCATGACCAACTCGGTGGCCTAGGAAAGAAATTTCGCTAAAACCAATATAGGCTTTAGAGGGTTTCGCTGTCAGGTTGTGCTCACGCAAAGTAGACAGCAATTCATCTAACCCTGAATAGTGATCTTCCCAAGTATCGCTGAAAAGACAGATGTCGTCTAGATATGCAATGACATCTGACCGATAAGATAGGATTCGGCGCATCATGCGTACGAATGTAGCTGGTGCGTTCATAAGACCGAAAGGCATAAAATTCCATTGGAACAAACCTCTAGGTGTTGAAAAAGCCGTGAGAGGTTTGGCGCGTTCAGATAAAGGAACTTGCCAATATCCTTTAGACAAATCAAGTTTAGTGAAAAAATGAGATTTGGAGAGTCGAGTAAGTAGCTCTTCCCGTAAAGGCATAGGTTCGGCATCGAACTTCGTTACTTGATTCAATTTTCGATAGTCAACGCAAAGACGTATGTTATTGTCTTTTTTTCGCACAATAACCATCGGCGAAGAATATGCAGAGGTGGATGGTTCGATTATTTTCAAATCTATCATCTCATCCAACTCTTTCTCGACCTGTGCTTGAAAATGTATAGGTATAGGATAAGGTCTAACCCTAATAGGAGTATGGTCAGTTAGAACAATGTCATGTTGAATGACATTCGTTTGTCCAGGGATGTCAGTGAGTACATCCTGAAATGTTTGCAACATAGTTGAAACTTGTCGCTGTTCTCCTAGAGACAAATCAGGAGAGACAGTAACGTTCTTCCATGATTCACTGGAATGAAGTGGGATCATTGGAAGAGGAAGATTTACATCTGAAAAACTTGTTTCCTCATCCTGTATCACGGACAGTGATGAGTAATGACCTGTTGTACTGGAGAATTGTCCGTTGCTTGGAAAATGGGTTGCAAATAATTCAACGCGTTGAACCAATGCTTTTGTTTTTACTACCTTGTAATATTTCTTTGTTCTTTAGTTTTGTTTTGATTTGTTTGTAATTTGTTGGTCTAACCTTTTCTATCTTTCTGGTTCTTTTCTCAATTTTCTATTCATTTATATTGTGCCTTCCATTTGTGTTGTTAATTCTTTGCAGTATTCAGTGGATTATTTTTTCATTGATTTCCCTATTTGATTTATTTGTGATTTCATGCAATTCGTCTTGTATTGTCAGTCCTATTTGTACTTTATGTATTCTGTTGGTTGACATATGTTTTATATAGGTATATTTCATAAGACACAATTGCCTGTGCACTGCACTTGGATTATTATTACTATTATACAAGACCTTATTAAAGGCTTGTGACCCACAGATATTGGGATAGTATACTGATTAATCAAGTCATTGAGAACTTGTGGTTATTTTTATTGATTAAGGTGTTTTAGTATTATTGTTTGACATCATGGGCTACTTAGGTATACTTCATTACTACATGGGATAAGCCTTGATAAGATCTGTCAAAACATTTAGAAACAAATGGGCAGTTGCTTCCAATATGACAAAGCATTCTGCTGCTGAAGAGGAAATGATTAGCTGAAGAGAAGAAAAGAAAATAGCCTATTGGCGGGGAAGAGGAATAAGATTAGAAATGAGATGCTGAGGCTGCTTGACAAAAAGTAATTTGCTGTTGCAGGTGGGAGGAAAGGTAGGGAGATTTCGAAGCTGAACAAAAAAAATTAGACCAAGAGATTCATGCAAGCTGAACAAAAAAAAAATTAGATAGAGAACGCTGCTGCGGAACAATAAAAAGATTAGTCAGTGATGCTGAACAAAAAAATTAGAATGAGTTGCTGCTGCGGCAACTCAAACAAAGATTAGACAGTGAAGATAGAACAAAAAAGATTTAGACTGGGAAGCTGAACAAAAAAGATTAGACAGGGTGGTGAACTAATATATGACTTAGATGCTGAAGAGTAAAAAAGAAATAAGAGATCATTGAGATTTGAGTAGTGATATTGTGGATTGTACAAGTAATGAGTTAATGATTATTTCTAGGACATATAGTGGGTTATGGTAAACCTCTCTACGTACCCTAGGTTTTAGGTTCCACCCGTTCAATCAGTGACTCATAGTGACGATTATTATCAATTCTGGCCCTGGATAGATTGTCGGTTCTTGTCGTTCAAGTAATTGGATAAATCACAATTTCGCTATAATCATATTATACAGAAAACTTGAAAGGTGTATCTTTGATAGATTATGCATGGGTAGGAGAAGGCAGAAGAGATAGCGATTAATTATGATGTCATTAGGGCGGATTTGATAAAAAAATTATAAAGCTAGTGAGGAATGGCTTTCGCCTTTTATTTAAATGATGGTGGCCTGAGGACGGGTGTTGAATTCTCTGGTAATTCACTGCAAGGCATCGTCTCTCTGCTTGATCGTTGGATTGAGACTTCCATAAAACAGATAAAACGTATGAAGGGACTGGCTCACTGTTGATTAAGGTTGTTTTCGTTGGATTTTTTAGTCCCAGTTATATGATTAGCCTCTCCATAAAATAGATGATTTAGTGGATGGAAAGCTGAACATTCTTCATCATTACATCAGTTGATAAGTTCTTATTGGGTGTGTTTGCTCACACTGTAGTGTTTGAAAGTCAAAATTGACCTACGCAGTGGTGTGTAGACTATGGATTGAGTGTTATAATGTGCGAATGATGATAAAGGTTTCGTGGTGTTGAACCAAATATAATGTTCTTTTCTCACAATCATGTATGGCTGGAAGTCATCGTCACCAACGACATGTGTACACCTTTTCTATATGTTTAATTGGGACGTACTACACTCGACAGCTACAGATTGTGACAAAAAATTCATCAGGTTGCCATTAATATCATTCATAGTACAGGGATAAAATGGTCTTGATATTCGTTACATGGGCATACTCACAATGAGAATAGTGTATAATGGACTGGCAGTAGCCACAAGCACTCAGTATCGACGCTTAACTTATATATCACTCTGGCACTTCACTGTACTGAGCACTCGCAGGCCTTTTATACAATATTTCAGTTGGTTCTAAAACACTAACTCTCGTCTAGCGTCGATTTCTCTCTCAAATAATTTCTAGCCACATATTTTTTCCATATATTAATATGAACCGCTTATAATCGGGTTATCATTGTGTTGCACAGTGATCTCTGGATATGAAACATACATTAGCGTTATATTCAGGGCATCCACTTTTCTCTCTTCTTGATAGTCATAATGTTTTGGTTTCCATGATGGCTTCTATCGTGAGCTGTCACACTACTCTGTCTTGGGATTCTCGATAATGAATATGTCCTTAATAGTTAGTCATATATGCATTAATAAAACATTTCTTTGCCTCATGTAGTTTTGATCATGAACTAATTGACTGCTTATCTATACTGGATTTGTGCTGTTGGTTGCGATATTGTCCGTTTTCATACGATGTCTATTTTATTTCTAAGTAATTTCATTTTTCGTAAGACTATCGAAATGGTGGCTGCGTTACGGAGAGTCTTTAGATATCTTTGATTACCTTGGACATAGTGGATTATATGTAACAGGCATTTCACGGGGCATATACGAACCACGATAAAACTGGGCCGCGGTTATTAGCTTACCTTACTCGTTGATGCTCTTTGTGTTCGCTGCACACACTTACCACCATCATTTTGTTACAGGTGATCTCTTTTTTCCACCCGGCGTATGGCACGTATGAGGTATTCTTCCATATGTCCAGGTGTCTGGAACCGTCTGACTTTGATATAAATATACGAAGGAGTACTACATCAGCGTTGTGAAGGCTACGCGCGTGTGTCTTATACTGATTCATATTGTTCTCGACTTAAGTTATGTAAAGATTTACAGATATAAGACAGACCTCGTCCTAATCAGACAAACAATACACATAAATTCAGGACATAGATATTCTGAAGCAAGAACAACCCCCCTCCAATTCCCCCCCCATAAACCCCCCCCCCCCACACACCAACCTAAAACAATCCGCCCCCCCCCCCCCAGTAAAATGGATTACCACTCTCGCGGAGTTTGATTCGAAATGCCCGACATCAACACCTTTCAAGTGGATAAGTGGAACTTCCAATATAAATGACTCTTCCTCTTAAGCACTAAAAATATTACTCTAGGTATAATATGTTAAAGATATCAATAAGACCTGCACGTAACATATGTAATGTGAGTTTTTTTCTTTTCGGTTTTAAAATTTTAGTAATTTTTTTTCTTTTTTCAGCTCTTTCTTGCTTGTCCAGACAATAAATTCTTTTTGCAGCAAATTTTTCTTTTTGTGGAATCAGTGGTGTACCGGGGCATAGCAGGATAAATATATTGCTACCCTCAGTCCACACGAACCAGTTATCTTTACCCGACGTTCATTTGGGTCGGACTCAAATAAGTATGGAGTGTTTTCAAGGGGACGTTTATACATGCCACTGTCTTGATCTTTTATGTTCTTATGAAGAAACATCCAAGCGGGACAGGTGCGCAGGTAGGGATGCATTACAATAGCTAGGTTTCATAGGTACCATCCTGGTTTGGCGGGGTGGTCATTTTTAGCGGCAGGGACCATCCGCGCTGGTATATTGTATTAAAAATATCGTTATCTGTGTTTGGAATTACAGCATTATCATAATGGATAAAAAACAATAAATAAACTTTACATGCCTAGAAGGGAACATCCAAAAAATCTCTAGGCTCATATCCTACTGTACAGTGTCGTATGAAAAGCACCTTAACCTAACGGTTGCCATTGGCCCACATGTTAATGGGTGATGCCCGATCCACAAATATAATGATAAACCATTGAATTGGATTCTGTGAAATGTCACAATCCATGAATGAGGCAGCGGAATATAAAGCTGTAGACAGATCACAGCAGAGGTGATGATCCTATAGTTTAACATATTTCACGGGAATTTAGTTGAGAGCAAGATGGACCGTATGGGGTATGTAAAATACGTTATCAGGAGAAACCAGTATTTAACTCTGGTAGAGAGGATGGTTCCTGCATATATGGATGGCTTAGACTATGATCCTTAAAGAAAGGATATTGATTAAGGTCCATTGTTGGATCGTGGAATATCTGCAGCTTTACTGTACTTTTATAGATCTTGTGCTGCTGAGTGTGGGAGGATGATTCCATCCATCTACCACAATTATTATTACTACTTTGGAGGCTCAACATATGACTGCGGATTCGAAGATGGTCAAAGGACCATATTTCTATCTTTGGGCTTCATAATATTGTTTTATTGTGGATAAACTGTACCTGGGGTTGCGGAGGTGTGGATGGGGAGATCCTCCATTTGTGGATTAGGTGGGTTCTATCACTTGGTAGTGTTGTATTGGTATGGGGATTAGGAGGCTGGGCAACTGTATTGATGAGGAATGGGGCTCTCATATACTTTATATTGCTTCTGCAGCATCTACATCTTGGTCAGTGGGAGGGAAATCATATCTGTGACACCACGGTAAAGATTGCGCTTTTGGGATTTGGTGGATGTCTCAATTCCACTGAGGGGTCTGTAATATCAGGTTGTGTAATCATGGTGTTGCCTGTGGGGGTGGGGGTGGCCGTCTTGGTCTGTGTAGGTTGGGTATGTTGTGGCGGCTTTGGGAGGGGATTGATGGTTTTACCTCCTGCGGGGTATTTTCATGGTTTAGTATGCATGTTATACTAGTTCTTGGGGTGCGTCGTGATTTATGGTCGGGGCGCACTTAGCTAATACGGGTGATAGCATTGGGGCCTTATAATTAGAATGAGAAGATGATAGCACATTCAGGGATATGTGCTCCCTGTCCACTGTAAGTGAGGGTGAGTTCTTGTTGTAGGGTGGGTATGGGTGAGTGTTGGGGGCTGGGGTAGGTAGTGTGCATCCATGCGGCAGGGGTGCTTTTTTCATATTTTGGTTTGGCTAGTTTGGGGGGGTTTTGGGTTTTGGTGTGTGTATTGCTTGTTTTGTTGTGGTCGTTGGGGTTTTGCGAGGACCATCAACTATGTCCACTTGGTCCGACCATATTCTGGATGATGATGCAGATATTGGCCGTATGGAGCATATGGCAAACAATTAAAATTAAATAAAAGGAATGAGATATGGGAGGTACTGGGAAACAAACGAGATCACTCTATCAGACAAATTCTCATATAATAACAACAGTAAACACTCAAAGAGATGGAAGGACAGAAAATCATCGCCTAAATACCAGAAGCTCTCCAAAGCTTGTGTACCTAGATAGATAAAATAAAGTAATAAGAAGGAAACATTTTGATAAAGAGGACTTGTCTGAAGGTTATTATTTGAAGAGTTTGCTAAGGGAAGCAGTGGTAAAAGCTGCCAGCCAATAGAAAATATGAGGAACCTTGTACTAACAACACTAAAGTATGATTAGAGGGAAATTTAGCATAAGCATATTAGCCTCTTCTTAGAGTATTGAGAAGGGAATTTGCTTTAATATTGAGATCACAATGTAAACTACTTGTACGTGATTGACATAGAATCTCACACAGTGTGGTGGGATATACGTCGCTATAGACCGGCGCCTTCATAATGCCCCCCAGACAGGTCGCTGCCCAGCAGTTTGTGGAGCCTTTTACCTTTTCTAACGGTGTATATGTCACTTGTTAGATTTGTATTCCATTATCTTGGTAGGTTCATTTCAGGAGGTGGGTGACTTGGGGGGGGGTTTGTTTTGTGGGCTAGGCTAGGCCGGGCGGGGTCACTGGCGGACCGCGGTCCAGCGCTCCGGGGTCGGTGGGGCTGGACGCGGACATGGTGGGGGTCCGTGTTACATTTGGGCGGGTCCTTTCTCTTGCCTGCCTTAGGGCAATGGCGTGGTATGGGTTGGTTTGAGTGGTGTCGTAGGAGGTCGTGGTCGGTTTTGTGTTGTTTTAGCTGCTGGTCCCGGGTAGGTTTGGCTGGTTGCGTTAGTCGGTAGTGGTGGACGGCGACTGAGATGTGGGGTGTTGCGAGACTTTCTGATGTCATGCCTTGGTTCTCGCCGGATGGGAACGGTACGTCCGGCACTGGTTTTTGAAAAGGCCGTTAGGTATATTCCTGTCTTAAAACCTGGCTCTTCAGACAATAATTAAACTTGGTTGTTAGGGCAAAATCTCCTTATATATCATGCTTATCCATATGTCCACTAGAAAACAACAATACATAATATAAACTTACAACACTTTTTAGTTAAACAACGGCTTGCTAATTGATAGGTCGTCGGGGTTTTTGGGTTTCGACCCCTCTATAACATTCTTGTCTCACAGCTTCTAACTAAGCTTGTGTGATAACTGGCACTTAAATATTAATAACGATAAATATGTGGGGCAGTTTTATAGACTTTAAAAAAGCTTTGTTTTGATTGATCCACGCTATTTTAATTAGATAACTAGAAACATCTCTATAGTTAACCCTTCATCTAGTGATGATTATTTATCATTTCCTGGCAGACAGATAAACTTGTAGTTTCTTTTACAATAAAACTCATTGCTACAAACCCTACCGTTAATAAATTCCGGCGTTCATCAGGGCTCTATTCTTGGGCCTCTACTTTTTGCCATATACTTTAATGGACCTTCACCTCTACACGTCGAGCACAGCTATCCTGTGACTTTTTGGCTGTTGATCTGTACGTCTACTCGAGTGTTACAAGTTGCATACACACTCGAATCTATCGTTACAATAAGATTTAGTCTATCTGATAGGTGGAGATTGGAAAATGCATGCTAATTTATAATAATTAAAACAAAGTGCATGTTATTTTCTACTAGACAAAAATTACAAAAATTCTAGTGTGGAAAACCAAACATCTTCAGATTTTATTGGTACCTTACCCAATTGATATAACGTTTAATGAACACATTTAAACTCTAGGGAATTGTCGTGGACCAGGCATCTAAATTGGAACTCAATGTTCATGCAACTGACCCAAGCAAATATCGGCTCAGAAAGTTTCACCAGTTAGCTAAACACAAACACATTTCATAGATGAAGTTGCACGTTAATTGTTGCGATATATCTCTCAATACTATATATCTACTTGACTGTGCCTCCTCAATCTGGGATGGGTTGTTCTTTTGTCCAATCTATAAGTTAGCCATTTCTATACACATATTATGGCGGGGACTGTGCGTTAGTTTCTGACTATACTGCCAAGCTCAGTGTGTTGATTATATATAAAGATCTCAAAATTACTGACTTTAGGAAAGCGCTTTCTGTCAACAAAAGCTAAATTTGTTCACTACAATCCTGTCACAGAATGATCCACATCATATCGTGGCATATGTTCCAAATACAGTGATAGACGCTGGCTACGCCTTATATAAATACAGTGCACCCAAGCCTAGGCTTGTCTTATTCAAGAAAAGCTTAGGCTTACTCTGCTTGCTCATCTCTGGATAACTATCTTCCAACATTATATGTAAGATAACAACCTCAGCCCTATTCTTACAATCGTAAACTTTGAGATTACTTTTATGAGTTTCTGTATTATCTGCCCCTCTATTGTGGTTTTATTTTGCCGATCAATTGATATTAATATCGAATGTTGTGGGTGGTTTTATGGATGGGATTGGTGGTGGTGGGGGGGTGGGTGGGGGGGGGGGGGGGTGGGGAGGGGGGCTTTTATACTCAGAGGCGAATCTCACACTGTTAATTTTTATTGTGTCTTACCTGACATTGATTTTGACGTGAGTTATCTTTTTTTCTCTTGTTATCACATAATAGATCATAGTTGGCCATCGACCCTTTCAGGCTGATACTCGCCATTTTCGGAGTGGTAAACATTTGTGCTGGGTCGGCTCAGGTGCCGCCTTGTCCAACTGGTCGTCGACAATCCTTTCTATTTTGTCCTCTCTTGGTCTCGTAGTATTACTGGCCAAAGCCCGGTTCGACGTTATATATAAATCCTTCTTTGTGCCGTCAGCCCGGGTTGTTGATCCTGGTTCAACCCGGTACAGCAAGAGCGGTGTTGGTTCACACACTTCGCTAGGCGCGCGCTGAATGTAGTGTTTTTCAAAAAATATTTTGGTTTCATGGGTGATACTTAGTTTGTATTTCTTTTTTTTTCTACTTTATTTCATGTTTATAATTGATATGTGAATGTGAGTATGCTAATTTTTTACCTTTTTAACGTGGTATTCCTTGAATTGATGGGTTTATTGTATGTGAAGTATAAATAATTCAGTTATAAATGACGAGGTGAAAGGAAGGGGCAGAATGTCCCAGACGGGCCTGCGTGGCCCAGTTCTCAACCCTTTGTATAATATATTGTTCGTTCGTTCGTTCGTTCGTGTAGTTCTCTCTCTCTTTCTTTGTTATAATGTATCAATTCATTCTTCACATTTACTTTAAAAGGCATTATTTATAGGCATTTATCTTTTACTTTTATTATTTATGTATATAACTCCAATCATTTGTTAATAATATTTCATTATATAAAGGTCTGAAGATATAAAGAATGCCATATTTTGTTATGAAAATATTGGAAAAGACAGAGGTCCAGATGGCATTCTGCAGAAGACCATCAAAAACAGATATTGTTTCCACTATAGTGGGGATTAGTTTACAAATTAAGTGGCTCTGTCTGGTGAGAGGAATGTAACAAACTTCTTTTCGAAGGGTTACTTAGTTTTTGGCACGCAGACCCCATCTTTACTTCCTGCGCTTCTCTCTCTCTCATCGTGCAATCTGTTACCTTCCATGCCACACATTTACTGTGTTCATTATTTAGGCAATGGCAAACATTATCAAAGGGTCAAATTATTTTTGGTAAATTCAAATCCTAATCATAATGTAAGTATGTTTTGGTAAAAAAAAAAAAAAATGAAGTCACATAAAAGTATTGAAATAAAGGGGAAAAAATGACAAAACTCAAACAAAAATCCAAACATCTCCTACGCAGTATATAAATTAGATATCATATGGCCTTGGGTTTTCATCTGATCCCTTATTGCGATACTCTGTGGTCTTTCGTGCATGCTGCTTTGTTCATCAGGTCCACTAATAAACCTTACTGGCGCTATGTGTCAAGGTATGCGTTTCTTGCAGCAGAAGAGGAGGAAATTACCAACACCACCTCCAAGATAAGTTAACCAGCAAGAAAGGGAAGGTAAAAGGTTAGCTGAAGTATGGAAGGAAAGGTTATCTAGTCAAGTTACCTATGAAGGTGGAAATTTACTAAAGGATTGCTACTTTCTATAGAGGTATAATATTACTATCAGTGACCAGGATACGTAATTACTTTGTTCTCCCTCTTTTAAAAATGAGGTGTAGAGGTTTTTGGAGGAGTATATGCTTAATTTATAGTATCCTATATCAGCTTGCCTTGCTTATGGTTGGTTTCATCTAGTCCGTGGTCCTTCTGAGTATTTAATGTTTTTCTTTCCATGCAGATACTCGGGTCATCCTGGAGGTCTAGATCTATGGTCCTCAGTTGTCACCACATGCTGGTCATGTTTAGCTGATCTTCTTCCACATTTCTGCTGACAATGGCCATTTGTCCTTTGTATGGTGGAACAGGTTATTTGTCTGCTGGGGCGGGGGGGGTCTGAAGGTGGGGTGCTGCGGGGGGATGGTCTGGTGCACGATATCGGGGTGGTCGGCATTACTCTGGCAGGATGTGGTACACGCGTTTAGGTGGTTGGGGTAGCTGGTTTTTATTTGTTGTAGTATTTGCCTAAGTCTTACTTCCATTTGTGAAAACTTTGGGGAATATAGGTGGAGCGGGTATACAGCCATCGTTGTCTTCTTCTTGCACTTATACTTCTCTTCTGATGAGGATTCCTTTGTTTTTATGGTCTGTAAAAGTTTCACCATCTGCTGCTTCTTCGGGTTTAGCATATACCACTTCTTTGATGCCTCCCTTCACATTCTTTATCTGCTCTGAGGTATTTAATCTGGTTGCCTGCTTCAGGACCTGTGCTCCCAGCTTCTTTCCTTTATTTTTTACACCATGGTTTTTGTTTTGGAGCTGCTGATGACCCTTGTCTCTCTTATCCAGCTCTTCCTTCTGGATTTGGAGAGGTGTGTTGTTGAAGTTGTGCATATGATTTTATGAATCAAGGCAACATCATCAGCACAATACACAGGCTTGGAAATAAACTGAACTGTCTCATATTCCTCAGTATTCCCTACTGGTATATTTTTTGGTTAGGAAATAGTATTATTAAATCAGAATTATCATCCTTGGGGTTGGTTATAATTATCCATAGGTACATACAATTGTGAGATGATTCCCATTAGGTTTTCGGCCAGTACAGATCATGTACAGACCGGTATAAGCCTTACATTCGAGCATATTTGTTTTGAAACAAATGGCTGGAATGGTTGTACTGCTGTTACATTGGTTTGTCGCTCTATGAATAATGGCATATTTGACAGTGTAGACCAGGAGAAAGAGTGTTTAAGAAATTGAAGGAGCACGAGCATTATGGAGTTCCCTGAAGATCATTTACTTATAGAATGAAGACATGTAATATTTTGATTGGCTTGAGTATCTACATGATGGAATTAATTACAGAGAACTATTTGCCAAATGTGAATAACGGAGTGTGTCAGGGATGCACCTCTTGCACTCAATTTTTTTTCTTACTTGCATTAGATACTGGTTTATGAAAACATTGACAGCACCTCACAACAGAATATACAATTCCAGTGTAATTCGGATCTCTAATACAGCTTGATGATCTTGATTGTGCACATGGCTTGGCTCTTCTGTTCCATATGCTTATCAGATGCAAAGCATAATTGTAATTCTTATAAGTAGTCGGTCAACAATGAGGGGTGAGTGGGTCTGAAAAATTCACAGAGGAAAAGACAAAGATTAATGAAGAAGTAAACTCAAGAAATGATATCAAGGCAGAATACACCACTAATATGATGGTAGAGTTGGACACATGTCTTGGGCAACATATTAGACAAAAGTTGGAGGGCGTACACAGTACAATTATATCAAAATAAGTAATAAAAAAAATAAGAGGAGCCATTTCATTGCTTGGGACTCATTTGGTAGGGGTCAAAAGAAATCACATAGTTGATCATGATATTTATAAGAGATCATCAACTCAAATGTCAAGTAAGCGCTTTTGTGTGGCTCTGAAAGTTGGAGAGAGAACTACAAATACTAACAACAAACACAAACAAAATTTTTTACAGTACTTTCTTAAAATGGGGTTGTTATTGCATAGATATTTAAGGTTTAGACATTTGGTTTTTTCTTTCGTCAAAAATGTGGAAACTCGATGACTAGAAACTAGATAGTTGCCAGTTTGTAAACAAGAGATGGATAAATAGTTGCTTCCCCCCCCCCCCGGTGCCCCCCCCATGCCCCCACCACCCCTGCCAACCACACCACCTTCCGACCGCCCCGTGGAAACC
Organism: Oreohelix idahoensis; assembly: GCA_024509875.1. Lineage (NCBI taxonomy): Eukaryota > Metazoa > Mollusca > Gastropoda > Stylommatophora > Oreohelicidae > Oreohelix > Oreohelix idahoensis. Next base: position 21,043 of record JAMPIV010007616.1, on the reverse strand, counting down.
TGTTTGTTTGCATTTTCATAGGGTCGGTGTCCTGGTTATGGAACCCCCAGGGTAAGTATGAAAAGGCAAGAGGTAAGACTAATACAGCTCTATGGAGATAGAGAAATGGGAGACAAATGAAATAATGATTAGAAGGGGAGTGGATTGTAAAATCATGGATGGTACGTGAGCTCTTGTCTTTTGTCAGTGTATTTGGTATACTTGAGCTAGTTGTCACTGTGTCAGGTGAAACTTGAGAATGTTGTCATGTGACAGGAGGACGTGAGCTGTGTGACTGTGGACAGGTGGGACTTGTGCTGTTGTCATTCGTGACAGGTTAGGGTTGGCTGAGAGCTTGTTGACATGTGACAGTGGAGGTCTTGAGCTGGTGGTGTCATATGTGGACAGGGAGACTTGAGCTGTTGACATCTTGACATGAGAGGAACTCTCGAGCTGTTGAAATGTGACAGAGGAACTTGAGATTGTTGTCATGTGACAGGTGGACTCTTGAGCTCGATGACTTGTGGACATGGGACTTGATGATGAGTTGAATTGCTGGACAGGAGGACTCTTGAGCTTGTTGACATGTGACAGGAGGATCTGGAGCTGGGTTCATGTGTCCAGGTGGTATACGATTGGCTTCGTGTGTGTTTGATAGCCCTATGGCCTCCTGGGGGAGCTTTATTGTGTTGATTTGATTTATTGACCAATCCTTTTTCACTTGACACTTTTTTTCTAGTTCACCTTTTAGCTGCCTCAGTACTACTCAGTATATACATCTTGTTTATACAGGTCCATGTGTGCTGCCCGATGTATGTCTTTATCACTTTTTTCATAGTTCCATTGAGCATGCTCTCAGAAATCTCTTTCTCGGGTTTCAGTTACTTTGTGGCCTTTGCCAGCAAGTTCCATCGCTTTACTACTTTTTTTCACACACAGTTCCATGGTGTTGCTGCTCGCTAGTTCTCAATATTCATATTTAAACGTGGTGCAACCTTGTTGCTGGGCCTACAGATCTCTCTTTCTCGGGTTGACTGTTCACTGGGTGCAGCCGGTCTGATCTGGTTTTCATCTGGGTTGCACTTGGTCGTGGTAGTGCAGACAGATTACGTTACTCGTTGATTCTGGTACCTGTGTGCTCTGAGATACTGTTTTCATCATTGTTCTAATGGGGTTGCTTGGTTCGGTTGGGCTGCTCTTGCACGTCCTTGTGGTGTCTTCATTTCTGTCGGGTATGCACACAGGTCCTGTGTGCGTGCCGCTATGGTTCTCTATTTCTCGGTTAGCACAGGCATCACCTTTTGTGCTGACCTCTGTTCTCATTACTTTGGCTTCTACGGGGATTGGCTTCAAATGGTATGTCAATGACTCAACTCATATTCCTATCTTGGTCTTTGGCTTGTCTTCTCTTACGTACTTTGGGTTGTTGTTCTTGTCTATGAAACTTTCAATAGGATCAATTCGCTTTGTAAGTGGTGGTGGCAGGGCTTTGTGTATGGTTGGTGAGGCCGGTTGTTTTTCGTGTGATGTAATTTTACTGAGTTTTTACAAACCTATTGATAAGATTTTTTGTTTTTTTTCTAGACATTACTTGCTTGAGGCGCATTGAGTCTTTGAGTTGGTTGCATGGACATGTATGCATTTATGAAGATATCAGTCTCAGGGATATTATGTAATATCTATCGCGCTATAAAGGTGTATTTAGTGGATGCATGTAGATTTAGCAGTGGGTACTGATTATCGAAGAAGAATCGCACCAGGGTTTCGGTGGGTTTGGTGCGTGGGGATTTATTGGATATTGCGGATTAGTAGTATGGCTGTGGGGTGTTTTGGTTGTATGAGACTGGACATGGAGGTTTTGTTGTTTAGGGGGTGCTCTTCTCTGTTAATGGATGTTAGTGGTAGGGGGTTAGTGGGGATTTGCGTAGGTGGCTTTGTGTGTGGGGGGTTGCGGCGGGGTTGGGGCGTCGGGTCGGGGGGTGGGTGACCTTTTTTTGGGAGTACTGTGCATGGTTTGGAGCTCCTGGGGAGGGCTGGTTGGTTTCCATGGGGTTACTCTAAGTACTTGACAGACATGGGGTGAGAGAATGTGCGGGGTGTAGGGGGATATCGAGAGGGAGGGGGGGGGTCGGTTGGTGGTTGAGTACCAACTTTCAGGTGTGATGATGGGGTTGGTGGTCGGTGTGGGGGGGTGGGGTGGCGTAATGGGGGGGTGTAAATTTTACAGTGACACGTTGGGTGAATGAAGGGTTACTGGGGTTAGGTGGGGTGAGGGTGTGGGATGGTGAATTATGGGGGTTGGTAATTATCGTTGTTGACATGGTGTATCTGGTGGTTCTGAGCCTGGGGTTCGTGAGGTGTAGGGGTTTTTTTATACTGGGTTATATCAATAATCGGTGGGTTTTGCCCGATTTTTTTCATTTTGAAAAAAAATATAAAGATGAAGATAAAATTGTAATATTTAGCGTTTAAGTTTTTTTTAGGGGGCTCACTTGTCTGGGTCCTCTTACCGCTGTCTTTGGTCCGCGGTTTTTGGTGGGGGGGGGTGGGCTTGGTAGTAATATGTTTGTTTATTTTGTTTTTTGGATTTTTTGTTTTTGGTTTTTCACGTTTGGTTGCTTTTCGTTTAACGGGTGCTTTGCACCCCCCCGTCACCTTAATGTGGGGCGTTGGGTTTTTGGGGTTTATTTTGTTGGGGCCGAGATCTTTTTTTCTGTTTTTTTTCTTTATTTGGGGTTGCGGTTATGATTAAATTTTTTTTTCCAAAACTTTTCATTTTCTTTTTTTTTTTTTTTTTTTTTAATTTTACATTTTCTTTTTTTTTTGTTTTTGTGTTTATGTCTTCGCAGGCACATTTTATTTTTTTGCTATTTTTTTTTGTATATATTTTCTTGTTTTTTGGCATGTTAGTTCACTTTTTTGCTGTGTTTTTTTCGTGCCTACCGGGTTGACGGAAAAAAAAATGGAAAAAACAATTTGGGGAACAAATAACCGAAAACCCGGGGGAAAAAGGGCGATCTCCGAAGCGAAGAAGGTTACGGAAGAGCGTTTTTGCCGGCAGTTAATAGAATTATAAAACCGAACAGGGTGGTTCCCCCCCTTGGAAATTTTGGTGGCGCTAAAATCGAAGCAATTTGAAAAAGAAAGACAAGAGTGGTGACTAGAAAAAATACAAAAAATAGAAATTTCTGGTGTGTTTTTTTTCGGTGTTTATGCGTGATTGGGGGTTCGTAGAACCGGGTGTGAAAAATTAACTGTTACTGGATGCCCCCCACGGCGTAATGGTGTGGTGAGGCGATTTGGTTTTGGGAGGGGCCGGGAAAATAAGTGAGCGTGATAGGTATGGTTGTGTTGGTTCGGGCTGGACAGGATGGTTTGGGGGAGGGGGGATATTCCATGGACCCGCTTATTGTTTAGTTGTTTGTTTGGTTGATGGTTTGAGGGTCAGGGATTGGGTTATAATCAGGCCGTGCCCCTCTTAATGGATTATGTTTCTTTGTGGTGGTGCTTGTACTTTTAATGTGTTCGTGTAATAAACCTCTAGTGTTGTTTCTCATGGTCTGTCCCCCCCCCCCCCACGGTTGGTGGGGGATTCGATAGTTTAATTGCTCATTGGTTGTTCCGACGTGGTTTGGTATATGTTTGACTTGTGTTGGCGGTTTAATTAAACCCCTCTGGCGGTGGAGTTTTGTTTGATTAAGTTAGGGTCCTGCGACTGGTGAGGTGTGCCGATTGTTCTCCCCCCCAATGCTTGTTACCCCCCTTCCCGATTGATGATCTTTCTGGTCACGTCTTTTTTGATCCGATGTTTTGGAGTTATTTCAAACTTGTCTATGGTTCTTTTGGTCGATTGTAATTACTGCCTAATGTGTTTTTTAGTTGAATGTTTTGTATGGCTACTGGTCCAAGCGGGTATTTTTTCTGTACTTGTCTGAGGTTTGTTTTGGTTTACTTGATGTGGATGGTAGGGGGTGGATTAACTAAATGTCATTGTATCAGTGTGCTGGAAGTTCTTAATAGGGATCAGAATGGTACTTTTGTCCTATTAGGAGAGGATCGTTAACACATAAATGTTTGTGGTGGTACCATTTATACTGCATGCCAGACTGTGTGCTGGTCCCCCCCCCTTGGGGTGGGCATTGGGGTGTAACACTGGGGGTAGATGGGGGGAATGCGTCAAAAAAATCACCTGTATCTTGGTGCCCCTTTTTTTGCTAGGATACTATGCCGTGATGGTGGTGGGGAATTTTGTTGGGTGATGGACTAAACCTCTTATCATGGAATAGTTGGATTTTATTTGTTGTCACTTTTTATTTGTGTGTTGATATAAACCCGCCCCTGTTGCTTATTCTTTTTCTGTTTACAGCATAAAAATGTAATAACCCCCTACAACCCCCCCATGTTTGCTACTGGGGAACCCATGTTTTTATTGATGCGCCTTTGGTGTTTTAAGTCTTCTGACCGTCCCCTTCGTAATTTTAAACCTGGTGGTCCTTGCATTTTAATTTCCTTATTAAAACTGTGTTTTAAGTGGTTTTTAAAAGTTTTTTTTAGGTAATTCAACTGTGGACCCTGTCAGCAGTTGTTCTCGAAGGGGAGACTTTTTTTATTTTTAGGGTAAAGTTGACATTAGGCTGTGAGAAGGCTAAATTGGGGCGTACCAGCAACACGCGGGATGTAGTGAAGTTCTTCTTGTTACGGGAGGGTTATGTTCATTGTGAGGTTGTTCAAATAATCACCAGTCAACGGTTTTTGGACGGGCGGTATGGACAGGCTCTGTTGAGGAGATTCAGTATGATTATTTTAGCTGATTCGACAGTCGTATGACTTGAGTTTTAATGCTGAGGAAAAGAAAGTAATCGGCTAAAAATCCAAAATACAGTTGGAATTGCCCCCCGTATTAGTTACTCTGGAGGACTGTTCCTTTCTGACGTTTGTAAGACTTGGTTTAAATTTTCTGCCCGTGAGGAAATTGATTAGGTCTTCACAGTTTTTGTTTTTGGTTTTAAACCACATCTGCTCAGAAAGGACTATAACAATTACCCCAACTTGATGTGTTTTTAATATCTGACCTTGTCAAAACAAATGTTTACCTTGGGCAATAAAGCTAGCAACTGCAAGAGCCGGGTTTTTTCATTTGGGCAAGTAGGTTGTTTAGATTTGGTTGTAATTCAATCCATTGCTAGCTGGTTTTTCACTTGGAATTGTAAGATATACTAAACCGTTATGTTTAATTATTTGACTGAGGAGGTGTTGTTTTATTTGCAGTTTGGTTCGAAATATACCGGTTTTGGAAACTACCGATGTTAAAAGTAAAAAACTTTAATGTGGAGAAACAAAATTTTTCCAACCCAAGAATTTGTCCATTTTCTTTTTCCGAATTTTCAGTTTCGGGGGGGGTGTTAAAACCCAACATTCTTTTTCGTTGCGTAAAGTTAACCAAAGTACTGGCCTTGGCGACGGAAAAATTTTTTTTTTCGTGTTGGTCATACTCAGTTACTTTGAGTTTTTTTGAAGTCCGGGGTTAAAAGAGGCCTATCAGGATGATGTCGACCAGGGGGATGTTTTTTTTGCGCTCCCGGACCTAGTTGTCTGAAATATGTGGCCTGTGCCCAATTCATTTGATGGTTTTTTTTTTTTTTGTTTTTTGTTTGTTTGCCCCGGAGAACTTCTTTATAAAACCCGACCCTGCTTGATAGTTTTTTTGGTTTATCGCAAGACTTATTTTTTTTTGTTATTTAATTTAAGTCGAAAAAACCAACTTCTATTCAAATAGTACCCGGCGGTATCCATGAAATCTAAAATAAATCTTCAGCCTTTTGCCAGCATGGTTGCCGTGGTTTTTTTGTGTGACTTCCCTCTATTTGTGGTCCTTCAGTTTCTCAGTTCGCTGTAAACTCGAACGTAAAGTTGTTTTTTTTTTTTTTTCCTGTGTTAAATTGTTTTTAAATTGTTACTAATAAAATGTAGAATGTCCGTTTTTTAAGAAGCGAATTCCGGGTGTTTCTTGTATCGTCACTGTAAAAGTAGAAATAATTTTTGGATGGACGCTTGAAAAATCAAGTGGAAAAGGGATCGATCATTAACATTTATTGTTTTTAACTTTTTAAGAGCTAATTGGAATTTGTGACCCAATTAGGCGATTCATAAGTACATTAGGCGGGTTTTATGGGGGGGTATAATTTCATATATATTGCGATTGAAATTTGAGGGGCATCAGGTAATCTTCTTATATGGTAGTACTGTGGCAAATTTTGGTTCAGGACTTGATCACGAGCACCCGAGGGGAAACAGCATATTCACCTAGTTGTCGAACCACATTATCTTAGAAAGTTATTGATAACTATGCCTAGAAAGAAGTCAACAAGTAGGACTATGGTTTGTTTTAAATGTAATTATTAAAACCGAGCTCTAAGTTTCTCGACAGGGTTTTTGTACTCGATTGTTGCTTTCTTGCCCCGTTTTCTGTGTTGCCAGTTTACTCCCGTACTACTAAGTTTTTAGTTAAGGTTCATTTAGTTTGAGCTAAGCAAATGTGTTTTTAGTTTCCCGGAGTGTGTAATGTTTGTACTTGGTTTTGCTGGCATTTTTTATTTTTCGGATCTTGGTTCATTTTTGGCTGTCTTGATTTCTTAGGTTTCACTGTGGTTGGTGGTACTCCCGTTATTCTGTTTATGTCCGAAGGTTTTCGTAATTCGAATAAAGGTTGTACTCCCCCGGTAAATGACACGATGGGATCGTTTTGGACTGTTCAGCTTCTGTAGGGGACCGAGTGTTGTTTGTTGCAGATCGTTTTTTTTCCCGCTTTTTATATCGCACAGTTCCTGTGGTCGGTTTTTTGAGTTTGAAACCTGTTTTGAGGTCAAAATTGGTATTTTAGATTAAAAAACGGTCAAAGTTCGATTGGGAAGGCCCTTCTGTGTACTTGGGATTATTGTTACCAGTGTCCTTGTTAATGGGAAACTAAATTTAGTTCCAAATAAGTGTTTTTTCTCAGATGGGTTTTAACAAATCCGAATATGCCTTGTGAAACTCTAAGTTTTAAGTTGATAATCAACTTTTTTGCTATAACGACTCCAGTTTAGTTTCCATATCTTATGGTTTTTGTTTATTTTTTAAAGCATTCTCGTTAGGCCATTTGTTCGGGCTTAAAGTTTTATATTGTTTGATGCCATGTAGTCAACGGGAGCTGTGTAAAGTTTTTAATTATAGCCAGAATTGGGTTTTGTGGGTCATTTGGGTGGGTTGTCAGGCGCTCTGTTAAAGTTTTTCCCCTTCTTTCGGTTTGGTTCGTCTATTATCATTTGTTGATGCCTGTTTTTGGTGGGTTTTAAATTCTGTTTATTGATGGGTTTTGTACTATACTCACTTATCAGTTACCCCTCTCAGTTGTTGGGGTGTGTGGTTTCTGGTTGGATGGGTGGGTTTTGGAAAATAACCTGTACCCCTTGTTTACGTTAGGTAATTGGGGTTGTGTTTCGACTTTGTTTTAGGTTTTTTGGTGCGTTGGTGGGGTTTGGGTCAGGTTTGTCCCTGGGGTTGGGTGCTTGGGTTTGTTCTGTTCCAATGTTCGTAAACTGGTGGGGAGAGGTTTGATGCATTTTGTCCTGGGTTTTGGTACTTGGGGTTAGTGTTGGTGGTGTTTGTGGGTTTGTTGGGGGGCGTGTGGGGGGTTGGGGGTGTTTTTAGTGGGTGGGATGTTGTTGTTTAGGGAGGGGGTGGGGGGGTGGAAAGTGGGGTTTTGTAATGGGTGGGGGTGGGTTGGGGGGGGTGAACAATGGAGGGTAGTGGGGTATTAGGGGGTTTTGTTGTGGGGGTTTGTGTTATTGGGTGGGGAATGATGGGGGAAATGGAGGGGGTGGGTTGGGGGGTAAATTGAAGGGGTGGGGTTTTGAACCAAACATGTGGGGGAAGTTTGTTATTACAAGGGGGGTGTGGGGAGGGGGGTTTTACTGGAGTGGGGGGTGGGTTGGTGGGTGTTGGAGGGTTGTTTTGTTTGGGAATGGGGTGGGTTTGTGTGGGGGTTTTGGGGGTGTGTGTAATTATTCTCGAAGGGAGTTGGTTTGGTGGTTTTTAAGGTCCCCCCCTGGTGGGGTGGGTTGGGGTTTGGGTTGTCATTGACGGGTTGGGGGGGGGGGGGTGGGGGGGTGGGGTGGGGGGGTGGTGGGGGGGGTGGTGGGGTTGGGGGGTGGGGGGGGGGGGGGGGGGTGGGGGGGTGGGTGGGGGGGGGGGGGTGGGGGGGGGGGGGGGGTTTTAGTGGGTTGGTCTTTATGTTCGTTAATTGGGGGGGGGTACTACTAATTTTTGAGTTTGGTGGGGGGGTTTGGGGGTGTGGTGTTGCGGGGGTGATGGAGTTTGGGGGGGCTGGGATTCGATGTTTTATATTGGTGTGTAGGGTAGGGTGGGTTTGGGGTTTTGGTGTGTCTTTTGTTTTGTTGTGGGGTTTTTGGGATGCTATGCCGTTGGGTGCGAGGGGTGTAGGGAATGTGGTTTTTGTTTGGGTTGCTGGGGTTGTTTTCGGGGTTTTGCTTTTGGGAGTTGTTGTACTGGGTTTGGGGGTTGGGGTGTGGTTTAATGGTGGTCGGGTGGGTTTGGGTAAACTGGGGGTTTTGGTTGTTTTGGTGTTAAGGGGTGGTGGTGTGCGTGAGATGGATTGTGTGGTTGATCTGGGTTGGGGCGGATCTACAAATGGTTTTGGGGTGGGGGGTTTGGTTTGTTGGATTGGGAGGGGCGGTTGGATATGTGGGGGTGTTTGTAGGGGGGGCGGCGGTTCACTGGGTTGGCGGGGATTGAGGACGGTTTTATACCCTTGGGGGTTTGGTGTCACTTGGTGACCCCCCCTCACTTGTGGTTTGGGGTGGGAGGTTGGTTCATTGTGGGCAAGATCCCCCGGGCCGGTATGGGGTCGTTGCGTTCCCTTTGTGCGGGGGAGTAGGATTTCAAAGGGGCAATGTTGCGGATTGGCAATCGAAAAGGCGTAGCATTTGATATGGTAGTTTAGATTGAAGGATTAGTCGGCTTACGCATTGATGTTTAGTCACTGTAGGGATGGGTGCAAACAGTATTTCGAAGTTAGGCGTATGCCATTGTATCGGGGTAAGTTATTGGGTTTGTTGGACTTGGGTTTATTGGTTCAGCTCCATGAGGTTGTGGCAAGCGGGAAAAAGAAACGGGTGTGTGGTGGGTTTTGTGGAATGTGAGTTTTGGTAGTTTTTAATGGTTTTGGGGGTAAGGGATTGTTATTTGATACATGGCGAAAAATTGCGGGGGGGTATGGGGGTGTAGGGGGTAATTGGTTACGTCTATGAGGAGCCATTACATGGTGGTAAGCGAATACTCAGGGCGATGGTGGTGATATTTGGTTTACTTGTTTTGTGTGATCGTGGGGTTGCCGTGTGGCGGTTTTTTTTTTGTGACAAGGTCCGAGGTTTTATGGTGGGTGTTGTTTTTTGGCTGGTGGTGGTTGTTTGATGATTAAAGCGGTAAATCCATGGGGGCGGCGGTTGAATCGTGTTTGGGATGGTCATAATTCGTGGGGGGGGGCAAGGGGGGGTGTGTACTGTTTGGCTGTCGTTCTTAACTGGGTGATGAGGGTCGGTCCAGGGATGTGGAGTGGTCGCAGAAATAGGGGTGGGTGGTGGCATGTGTGTTGGGGATAGCTGGGGTGTTACGGGTTTTTTAAATAAAACGTTGTATCCCCCCCGGGGGTTGACCCCCCCCCCCCCCCCTATTACGTGTTTATTATAGGTTGTAGGGCCCCCCCCCCCCCCCCCCAGGGCCCTGGTTGCGGGGTGACATGCCCAGGAGTGCGTGGGCTGGTGCAAGTGGATGGTCCAACATTTATTCTATGGAACGTTATAGGGGGGGGGGGGGTTGAGGGTGGGTTTTGTTGAGATGGATGAGCTTATCACACTTGTTTGGGGTTAGTGACTTAGGTTAAATAAATTACTGAAATAAGTGGGGATAATCGGGAGGGGTCAGGATGGTATTGGTAAGTGTGCCCGTAGAGGTTAAGTGGAGCTTGTTTATAAATTGAAGGTCCAATTTGGTCAAACATTGCTAGCTGCAACCAACAGGTGTTGGGGAGAAAGTGGATTGAGGAGTTTGTGTTCTTCACGGGCAGTACTGATATGAACTTCTGGTTAGATGGGTTGAGCGCTGGGAATGGCAAAGCATTCGAGTTAATGTACCAATGGCTAGCATATATCGTGCTTTTTTTTACGAATGGAAACAATTACTGATGGGGAAGGGTCGGCCGCTTGTTAGTCAGCTGTATCTTTACGGTAACATAGAAGGCTTGTACAGTTTGCAGTTTAAATCAAGATGTGACAAGTGCAGCTAGCGGCGAATATATTGTGGTTTAACACAGTGAAATGGTTGAAACACGTAAAAAACCGGGACTGGGGCTAGCTGGCGACCTAAAAAGTTACGTCTGAGGGTCTACATCGGCGGTTGGGTCCGCGAGAGATCACCATCTTAGATGGTTTGTTGTGGTTGCATCAGAACACCGATTTTGGGAGCATGGTAACCTTCTCCAGACTGTGATGGGCGTTCGCGGAGAGAATGCAATTTTGCTGAGTGCATGTATAGTCACCTTCGTCATTTAAGTGCCATGGTCTGAACCCCGGCTCTGACGTTTGGACATGGTGCCGCATGATATTGTACCCAGTGTTAGCGAGTCTACAGCGGACAACTAAGATGGTGAGTCAGTTTTGCATTGGCTATGGATACCCTGATTTGAAAATACAATGATCACGAGCGTGAGCTCTATGATGCGGGTACTTTGTTCTGTGAAATACCTGGAAGGTTGGACGGTGATGATTTACGTATTGGTAGTTGTGTTTAAGCACTCTACGTACGATATATTGTTGGTTCCGGACCATCTTTGTTGCATATGGGTGGAGTTGGGGGGTGTGGTCTGCTGTCAGGATGGGGGGGGACATACTTGTGGGAATGCAAGTTGGAGCAAGGAAGGCACGTGGCATTTTTTCGTGCATGCTTTGACAAATACAGGGTTACAGAGCCCTTAACTACTTGCGGTGGGGATAGTGCTTTTTAGTTGCATGGGGTGGGTATTGTTTTTGTTGGGGAGGATGGGAGTCGCTGGAGATGTTCAGGAAGAAGGGTCAGGGGGAATTTCCCCCCCCCCCCCCACCCCTCGGCCCTCTTTGTTGGACACAGTTGGTGGTAAGAGCCTGTTTGGTTTGGGGGGGAGGGGAGGAGAGTGGAGGGGGGGAGGCTGGATTGGGCGATGTGTTTTGGTGAGTGTTCAGTGGTATATTTTGGGGGATAGGTACAGGGTTGGGTCGTGTGGGATGTTTTATGTTTTTTTTTTAGATAGGTACTGGTAGTGAGAACAGGTCTGTCATTTCATCAGCTGGACTATTCATGCTGAGTGATGTGTGCAAACTCTTGATTGCCTAAAATGTTGTACGGACATGATCATTTCTGGGCGCAATACCAACTGGAGTGAAATGGCTCGTAGGATAGGAGAGAGCTCAGAAGAGTGGGGTTATGGTCATATGTAGTCAAGCTCTAAGCTAAATACTCTTTAAAAACCTATGGTGATATCTTCATGTAGTAGGTTATATAGAATTTTGTGGCTATCTTTGCATATAAGCTGGTTCTGAGTTGTGAAACTAGGTCATGGAGTATCGTTGTGATCCTGCAATTTGTTGTATTAATGAGTAGTGGTATCTTCTGAAGCATTGTCCATTGAGCATCTGGTACCAAGGATATGGTTCCTATCTTAAGTTGGAAGATCTGGTGGTATGCTTCATAACTCTGCAATGCATATCATAAAAAGATGTCTAGCTTGATCTATGGCATATTCTTGTGCGTAAACTGTTTGTAGACCTTATTAGGCCGTATGTAGATACCGTAGTAGTATTTTCATGTGAGTGGATAAGATAACTTGATAGTCGAGAGTTTCCTTGTAGAAAATTCGATGTGATGGCTGTATTCTACTGTCTGAGTTAATCTTATGAAGCTCTATATGAACCTTGCTCTGTGAGAATGATGTGTATAGGTATAATTGCGAGTTCATGGCAGCATTTTTTGACTCAGGGGATACTAGTTGACGCACACTTTAAAGTCTTATCAAACAATAACTCGTGCAGACTAACAAATGAGGACAGTACTGTAAGGTAATGTGTAGTAGTTAGAAAGTGTAAAGACAGTAAGTAAGAACAATACTGTAGGTCCTGAGGATAGACTAGACGATCACTGTTGCAGATGATCTCTAAATGTGACTCCCTTCCTGCAGAGAGTTAAGTGGAAACTACTTGATATCAGAGATCAGTAGACAATCCAGTGGTATTGAAGTTTACAGCTCACAGCTGTGATCATAGTAAAAGTCACACCTCCCATGTCCAGTTCAAGTGGTGTTTCGTGGTCCTGTCAGTTGTGCTGTGCCGCTGGGATAATGTGCCTTTACTAGACTCATTTATGGCTTACACAACGCGTTGTCAGTTTGTATGGTTGATTCTGTGGGATGGGACTTGGGTGCATGGTATATCCCGTTTATGGTGTGCATCACAGTGGTTCGATAAGTTGTGCTAGAGTGTAGCGTTTATGTGTTCATTGCACGGTTGTGCCTGGACTTCACAGAACGCTCAATAAAGGGATAAAAACCACAAGTGTATCTAACACCAGTTGTAGGATGGCATGTGTTTTGAAAGTATCTAATGTTGTGGAAGACTAAATATATTCTCGTTCGTGGTTCTTCGTCGTGCACTTCATCACCATCACTTAGGGGGCACCCACTTGACTTCACTGCATGCGAAGGCTGATCGAGACTAGCCGATTGTCGCGAGTTGCTGCAGATATTTGGTGCCTGACAGTCACAACTATGGTATAGGTTACGCCGCCTGTGCGTGGTTCTCCCCTCAAGTCTGGTCAGTTTTTCCCTTTCGCACTTAGTACCACGCAATGTAAATGATGCTTCAGAGTTATTGTGGTACTTAGATAAATTTGGTGGTGTTTTATGAACCGCATGCTTTTTTGTTATTTGGATACACTGGTGTTTTTTTCGGAGGATGTTGGTCCCGGGGTGGGTCTGCGTGTTGTTTGAGAGCGGTGGGCGGGGCACGGGCTGGACGTCTAATTGTCGCATGACACATTTGGGTGGCTGTTGGGAGGGCGGGCGGGTGTGACGATGGAAGCGCGTCGAGACTGTTGGGGAGCAGGGGTTTTCAACGGGGGGGTATGGGTTTGTGGTATTGGTGGGGGAGGTGCTGTCGTGCATGGGGTATTGGGGATCTTGGCCCACGGGACAGGTGGAGATGCGACTGGATTTAAGTTATTTTAAGGGCCTCCGGTTGTGGACGGGAGTTCAAAGGGGTTTAATTGTTAGTATGTTTTTTTTATTGCTTCGTGTGCTGTAGGGGTTTGGTGCGGGGAGGGCTTGTGGTGATATGGTGTTTTGGTGGGGGTGCACTGTATTACGGGACGATGGACTTTGGGGCCTGTACTTTTTGGGAGGATTCGGAAGGCAGAGTGGGAAGGATACATGGGGGATTGGTGGCTAGGGAATACAAATTTGGGGGTGATGTAGTCGGGGTGAGACCTCACTTGACGGGGCGGGATCGTAGCTACTATGCGGAAACTTAGTGGGGGTGGAGAAATGGGCTATTATTTGCGGACTGGGTGTGGGGGTTGACGGGTAAGGGCGCGTGGCTGCCAGGGGCGGGGTAATCACGTTTCCTTGGGCCGGCAGCGACACATGATGTTATTGCGGGACATATTTTGGGGTTGCTTCATCTGATTGTTCACGTAATTATGTTGGGTTGTGTGTTAGTTGGTGACATCTTGGACCCAGGTTTGTCATGCCGTGGTCAAAGGGGATTTTTATGTACTGCTAATCTGGTTTCTGGTGGGGACTGAAATGTTTTGTGGGGGTTTTGAGGGGGTTTTTTATCACGACATTACTGCTGAAGACAACTACAGTGACTCTCATTGTATTCGTTAGTGTCGTGAGTGGGGGGGTTGGCGTGGGAGTTTTGTTGGGTGAAGCTGAGGTTCCAGGAACCCGTCTACCAACGCTATGGAGTGTCCACCTAGGCTAGGGGAAGTTTGGTTGGCATGTGATTGTCACGTCTAAGTGGCGAAGTTTGCACCTGCTCGGATGGTCTATACTTTTACCTATTGGGGTGGCTATGTGGTACGTCTAGAGGCAGGTGATCATTGCAGGTGTGCAATGAGGTGGTTGGGTTTATAATGCGAACTATACATGGGACGAGTGGTCGGTTTTGTATCATATGGTGGTCTGGTGGTGCGTAGAGCGGAACTAGTATGGGTTCTGGATGGATGGATGGGCTGGGTAACCGATAGAAAATTTGTGGTGTTCTGGACCACGGATTACATTTATAGATGAAGGAATTGGCAGCCGGGATAGGGAATGATGGAGACTTGGGGTCACGAGGAATAGGGGAGAAAAGATGGATGGGGATAAGGCCGCGGGCACAGAGAGCCAGGAGACACTGGTGCGTCGGCGTTGGGAAGAAAGCAGGAAGGCGCGGGGACACGGGCAGCGCAGGGGGGTATGTTATTGGGACGGACGGGGGGGGCCGGCGTTAGCAGCCCCATCCACCAATCGGATTATGGGGAGAAGCAAAGGAGGGGGGGAAGTGAACAAAGAGACACTGGGACCGGCAGGCTTCAGCGGGGAATCTAGCTCCGCGGGTAGGGGGCACGTGTTCAATACTCAAGTTCCACAAAGTTGGTAACCTTGTCATATCATTTATATCTACCTCTATTCTATGCTATGCACCCATTTATGTTGAATTGTCTGTTAGCTTTTTTGGCCTGTTGTCTTTGTTTGTTCTTCTACATAACCCTCGTTCCCCCCTTATTATAGGAGCCAATACAATAGGACTGACTTCACATTAGAGTTGAAGATTCTTATTTTCGTGATGGATTCACGTATTTCTCTTGATCTCCAATATCTTTCTCAATGCAATGAAAGCTACTCTTGCTTTTTGTTTTTCCTTTATTTTGTATATCACTGTTTGTCCCTCCAACTTTGTCTATATTACTGCCAAGATATGTGTACGGCTTCTACATCTTGTATTGGTGGTTTTCTTCAGTTCAACCCTGTTATTTCATTACCAGCAATTTATACTCATTATTTTTTTCTTTTCCCTGTGTTATTTTCAGACCCAATTGCTATGACCTATCATCGATGTGTACAACAGGGGAAATGCATGTACTAATATCAATCTAACAGATAGGTGTTAATGATACTTACCCCAGTTCCTAAAATGGGACATTGCGCCATCACACAGAAAAACCTTACATAGTAACTACTGACTATGGGGAAATTGCTACTAACAGGTAAACTTAGCATGTACCAAACTCAACGCCTAAGTTAAATAACCAACATCCCTGGGAATCCTTAATAGCAGAAATAGCAAAACAATAGAATAGGGCTCTAAAATGCTGGGACCCCACTCGTCACTCTTAGATATCCATTACAGGCCGCGAAGCTGGGAATACCAGAAAACTACCTCTGTCAAATCTCCATGGCTTAATTGTCGCCCTGAACTTGTGCCTTCCGTACTTCTGTTGTTCACAGACTCTAATGATCACATGACTATCAGGGGGACAGTTTCTGGCCATCAAACAAACTATTGAAAATGCCATGAATCCTGCCCTCACTTAAGAAAGAAAACAAAATAAGGTTTTTCTACCTAGAGGGTGCTGGACCTGGGACCACTCCTTTGAAAAAGGTGAAGGCCCCTCATGCCAATCACGCTTACTCTCAAGTGATGTCGCGTGCATGACTGGGACAAACAAATTACCTCATCTATGCATATATGGAAACAAAGATTATAACATGTATTAACAATAAACTGCCTCCCCAAGATTTGACAAGCGTTAAATAAAAAAAAAAAAACTATGGCTAACCTTTCTGGGGACCACAGTTACCCTTATTGCCCATGGGGCGGTTACTTTAAAACATCCATGGGTAACAAATAGTATGTTACATCAGGGTACTAGTCATTGATATGAAGATTAGGAGTATAAAACGTTGCCTTATGGGCCATGAGATAAGCAATGACGACACCCATTATAAGTAAGTGAAACATTAAATATGAATTAATAAGTCCACTTTACATGTTTGTGATTACCTTGTTGAACCTAATGTCTAGCCCCAGAATTGACTCATACATTGGACATAATCCTGTCCTTTCCAAAAAAATGACAATCAGGACAGTACTCCACAACAACATTGTTTATTCCTTCAATAGCCTAACCTGTACTTGATGTAGTGGGTCAGACTCTAAATGTTCAGTTTGTTGCTTAACCGAAAACAACTTAACCCCCCCCCCCCCCCCCCCCTCCCACCCCCGCCCCCCCCCCCCCCCCCCCCCCCCCCCCCCCCCCCCCCCCCCCCCCCGCCCCTCCCCCCTCCCCCCCCCCCCCACCCCCTCCCACCCCCCTCCTTCCCCCCCCACTTCCCCCCCCCCCCCCCCCCCCCCCCCACCCCCCCCTCCTCTGCAAACAAGGTCCCGTTTACTTTCTCCGCTTGTTGCTTATTTTTGTGCTGGGACTATTCAGCTGATAATGTTTATTGAAGCAATGACATTGACTGCCATCACGTCCGCACCTCAATTATTTGTGATATAACTCGTGCTTGCTATCTTCGTCTTTCCCACAATGAAAGACCTCCATGAACTTCACTGCGTGTGACCTCATTAAACACACCTCTGTACGTGTGCTCCAACTAGACTCTGGGGACATTGCGGACCCATACTGGGCTAGTCACTTGCGGATAGCTGGGCCTTGGACAAACATCTTTATGGTTCCTATTCCTGTGCATTGGCAACGGACTCTGCATACCCAAGGTATTGCCTGCCTGCTCCCTGTCGCATGATGATGACTTTCTTTCTCAGGTGGTGTAATAAAGTGATCACCTGATCAACAGCACGGGAACATCAGTGCCAGTGGAACACCACCACTACATCTCCCATTATGTCATGCACCCCTCGTACATGCCTGACGATTCAGTCCGTGACAGAGATTGGTGAAACAAATGCATTCACTCTACCCTGATAGGAAGGCGGTAGTCCAATTTAATACACCTCCTGGGGGTAAAGACTCAACTTTGCCCTCTAAATGTGGTTAACACTTCACAGTTTTGCCGTGTGAGGCGAAGATGCGTCGCGATATAGGAATGGTAACCCCAACTGTAGTTGCCACACCTGTGTCTCTCATCACGAGACTGGTTTCTTCTCCACTAAACCTCGTGGAAGCACTACATTCCAGTCTCATAGGACACAGACTGCCACTCCAGTAGTGCATGTCCTGCACCATAACCACTATCTCTCATCTGAAATTTGGAAACTGAGGTTGGACCCCACACTGTCTCACTATTGACTGTGTCCAAACACCATACAGAATTTGCATGTTCTTGCAATCAGGTAGCACCACGTCAGCATTATGTTTCCCCTGCCATTGCATTGGTGAAACATCGACGTTCATTTTTGATTCACCCATGGACTCTTAATAGGATGCTAACGGTTTGATGATGATGCCCCGGAGTCAGAAGATCAAATTCTCTGAGGATCGACTCCTCTGCTTGACTGGTTTCATCTTTAGAGGTGGCTTCCTTCACTATTGAGGACTCAATCAAAAGCGCACGGTGTGTGCTTACGCATTAGGTGCTCTTCTCTGTCACTATCGATACAGAGTGTTGGTTTGTTCCACCTCGCTGGAACCTCTGACATGTTCTGAGAAATTATTCATATTTGCCTGGCTGAATGGGCTGATAGGGAATGGGTGGTGACCTATTGAATCTCTGCCCTTTGTGAAACCTCTCAGGCACTACCCGTGCAAACATTGATATGGTTGTCCAGTTGAACTTTGCCAATCCCCATGACTAGGGCATCAGACAACGTGGACGATTGATGGTCTTGCCCAGATGGGCCCCAGGACATAATGGTGACCAACTGTGCATGGAGTCAAAATTTGGGGTTTCCTTGGCTGACGCTCTTGAAAAATTCTACCAAACTCAGTAGAGCAGATGACAACACTTGTTCCATAGCATTAGATCAACAGCCAATAAAGTCCTTTGTTATTCCTTCCAACTCTCAAATCCATCATATTCAGCAGAAGCTTGATCTTCAAGATGAAGTCCTCTAAAGTCCTGGTCTGCATCTGTGGGTTAGCAATTCCTAAAACATGTATGATATACTCATCTGCATCTGACGAATTTCCTGAGCAGTCGTTCTTCACCTTTCGTAATACAGCTCTATCTTCACCGGAGAGGCTGTTAAAAAAGTCGCCATTTTGCTGCCCATAATAAATTATGATGAAACAACGAGATGGCCCACTCATCTCTGGTTAGCCCTGTCCAGGCCAACTCATTTGGCCTTGAATCTCTCGAAGAAGATAGTCTTAAACTATCTATTTTTTCATTAAAATTTGGGTAGCCATAGCCTAAATGGACAATGGGAACTACCCTCGGAGACATAGTTCTGACCACTTTGCACCTAATTCTAGTTTTTTAGTTCTATTTCGCCAGCATCTCTTCCCTTCCAATGATACTCTCATTTCTCCCACTTCCAATCTCTCTATCTTCTTTCTTGAGTTTATTGTTCCTTTTTTTGCACTACGTAAAATATCTTAAGGCACCCGTTTCTTTTGAAGGGAATTCTACCTTGGCAAAATTTCCGGACAAATTCTTTCCCATGTAACACACAACTCCTTGCCTACCTTATAAACTCTTGTACTCCATAATAATGTACCCTCTTAAGTAACCCTCAATATAAATTATCCTAGTCTTACAAGAGTTGTAACATGTATTAAGTGTTGATCACTTATACACTTCAATAAACCTGAGTGGTAAATCTTATCACAGCAATACTCATCCACCTCATCTATATCTTAAATAAATCTATGTATAATTATTCTCACAACAATACACCACCTCAATTTATAATCCAATATATTCATGTGTATAAATCCTCTCACCTCAATACCACACCTACTTAGGGTCTACTTACCTAAGTAAATGGTCGAAGGTGACAATATTTTGTCTCAAAGAAAAATTACGTTAACTCATTAAACCAGGTTCGTATTATTAAACAATAGAATCAATTATCACTCCTGCTTTACAAGTATAACCGCATGTATTTAACAGTCCCACAGTATTCAAGGGCATGCACAATATGATCAGAAATAAGCCCTTTTACACTATATCCTAAGAACACCTATTACTAGTGCTTGTAGAGTACAATATGAAAATTACTACTTAGGTACGTCCATATGTGGCAAACAAGAAATAAAAAAGATGTCAACAAACACTGTGAAACCACGAAAACTAAAGTCTACGTCAGATAGGACAATAGACTAAGCTAGAACAGAGAGCAGCATGATATTTACACTATGTGACTGAAAATGAAAACATAACAAAAAACACAGGATACTTGCTGAACGTTTGTACAAGATTTGCAAGAAGAGACACATAAGAATACACTACGTAAACATGAGGGTAATGATTAATGATTACTAATTTACACAACAAATCGGCATACCGGAAACACACAAGCAAACTATAAATACTGTGCATCGTTGTTAACAGGGCAGTACAGTGAATTTCACTTCTTGCTACGCGTCCTCCACTAAAACAAACGCACCCTAAATGAATCAGCCTCCTGATCACAAATTCATTTTCCCAATTATGTGACCAGAAAAGATTAAAATTGCCACCACCTTTTCCACCTTGATAACTAATATATTTTATAGTAATCAACGCAAAACAACCACAACATGCAACAATGAAGTGCTGAAGAGCTTCATGAGCACAACCACACCATAAAACAGGATCAGTGAATGAAAATGGTGTATTCAAATACAAATTGGTCAATATTAAACTAGTCTATAATATAAATGTAAACCAATACACAATAGTAGCAAAGAGTAAATCATAAAAAAGAAATTGAGATACACATAATCAGAAAAATATAATACATTGCAATACACACAAAATACAAAAAGTATTAAACTTCTAATCAACTGACCAAGCGATGGACACAAGGGATGATATCCACCAAGCTCCTCCAGCACGGATGAACAAATGAAGACAACTAACAGGACAGTACAAGTCAGTCTCCAAATATTATCGTCTTGCACCCACCGTCTAGCACAACTGCCAAACTGTACCTTCCAACATACAAAAACTACCTAACTCAATATCTCATTACCTTGCTGTGTTGAACTACAAGCAACAGATAACTGGTAAACACCTCACTGTAAACCAACTGTTTACCTTGTCAAAGTCAGCTACACTGCACAAACTAAATATCATAAAACTGGAAAATAAAAAAACACATTTAGCTACTGGAAACCAGGTGACTACTTACTGCACCTGTTGACCATGACTAGATAGGCAGAGCCACAGCTCACATTGCGTTTTCACACACTGTTTTATTTTTTTACTACATGGAGAGAACAACATTGAAACTCGCCCTCCCTAGTTTCCCCCCCCAAAATGCCTTTATAAATTACCTCGATGAAATATACATGGGCAAAATTACTTCTAAGTCACCATTAAATGACCGGGGATGTGAGTGACTATCCGACAAATATAATCATCTACATAAGCATTTAGATAGTTTTTTCTTAGATTTGTTGTATGATGGCAGGGGAAGGAGATAGATTGGAGTAGCTACCTTCCCCTTCACCAGTTAAGGCTTTATACCACTGTTGTCATAATATAAGTACTTCAAGAAACTTAGAAATAGGCTTGTGATTGCCTAGAGGCTGGTGACACAACAACATGTGGGTGTCAGAAGACTAAACGCTCATGAAACAGCTTTTATCCATTTATTCACTTAAAAACCACATGACACACATGGCTGATGAAAGATTACAACATTACCACTAGATACGTGCCACCTCTGTGAATTGCATGTACTTATATTAATCTACAGAACATGTAAATTGTTACCCAAATCCTAAAATGAACATCGCTCCATCATGCGTGAAGGGAAAAAGGCCTAATAGTAACATGATATGAAAATGCAACGAGAGTAACTTAGATGTACCAAACTCAGTAAGT